>JABFAK010000073.1:0-18771 GCA_013266265.1 Fusarium sp. NRRL 66182 | reverse complement strand
ATCATCAGCCATCTAGATACAGAAATATCACTTTTATACGCCAAATCGCTATCTAGTTAAAAACAACAGTCTTGTGGCCATTGAGGAACAGCCGTCCCTCGGCATACCACCGCACAGCAGCGGCAAGCACGTGGCTCTCTACATTCGATCCCTCCTCCGACAGCTCCTTGGGGTTCATGCTGTGGTCAACACGAGCCACGCGCTGCTCGATGATGGGGCCCTCGTCAAGGTCAGCAGTGACAAAGTGCGCAGTGGCGCCGATGATCTTGACACCGCGCTCGTACGCCTGGTGGTACGGCTTGGCACCCTTGAAAGAGGGCAGGAAACTGTGGTGGATGTTGATGATGCGCCCAGACATGGCCTCGCACAGTGTCGGTGAGAGAACCTGCATGTATCGCGCAAGAACAACGAGCTCGACGTTGTGCTGCTTGACAAGATGGAGGATCTGCGACTCCTGCTGCGCCTTTGTATCCTTTGTGACGGGCAGATGGTGGAACTCGATACCGTAGCTCTCAGCGAGGGGGGCGTAGTCGGGGTGGTTGGAGACGATGACGGGAACGTCGACGCGCAGCTGGCCAGTCTTGACACGGAAGAGCAGGTCGTTGAGGCAGTGGCCGATCTTGGAGACCATGATGAGGACGCGGGTCTTGCGAGCGACAGGGCGGATATCGTAGTCCATGGTGTACTCGGCAGCGAGCTTGTCAAAGGCCTCGACGAGGTGCTCGGTGGAGTCGGTCTCGGTAGGGCCAAAGTGAACGCGCATAAAGAAGCGCTCGGAGACGGGGTCGGAGAACTGCTGGAGGTCGAGGATGTTGTGCTTGTTGGCGGCAAAGATGCCGGTCACGGCGTAGACGATGCCGGACTTGTCGGGGCACGACAGGGTGAGGATATGATCGTAGGCCATGCTGAAGGTTGAATTTGGTGGTGGTCAAGTCTACCAAGAATGTTGATCGGAGAGGAAGTCAAATCTTTGAGAGTCATGCTCGGTCAAGATACGGACCCCACTGCGGGCTAACCCTCCACTTTCGGAGCCCGGTATTTATTATTAAACCTCTTTGTGAAGCGATCCCGGAGGTGAATTGAGCGTAGAGCAGTGTAGTATGTACTTGTCTGTTGCAGGACTATACCTCCTGTTGGTATGCAACTGAATGCATGCAAATGTCCATCATCATCATCACGCATACAGATCGCTTCCGTCTTATACCCGTCTCCGCAATGGCTTGATCCTGCAGGCCAAGTCCATAAAGAATCGGAGAATAGTTTTGTCACCGCGTACATGGTATAGAATAGACATGTAAAAGTCGAGACTCCAACGTTGGTCGTTGGAACTAGTATTTATACTCGAGTAGTGATAGTACAAGCACAACATCAAGGTTGTTGTCTTCATCATCAACACCAGTGCAGACGCCATCAATCTCAAACTCAACAACACACGTAGCATCCTGACCAATGGCAACGCCAATAAAGGTCGTGTCCGTCTGTCCTTGGCCTGATCCGAGAGCATTCCCAGCATCGTCCCTGACCTCACACGACTCGGGGTTGCCACCGAAATCAGACAGCTCTGAGACGCTCAGCAAGGGTGGTTGGGGTGAGGGAGAGAGCCGCGAGGCTGACGAGGCTGTTGCGTAGAGAGACCATGACGGATGGCCAAAGTTTGGTGCTTGAGAGTGGTTTGGGCTGTAAATTGCTCTTTGGCTGCTTCGCTAGTATTTATATCTGAATCTATACGCTATGAAATTCAAACATGTTGTTCGAGTTCCTCTACCGTCCGTCGGCCGACTCAGTCTCGCAGGTCCTCGTCCATGATATCATAAAAGACATGTCATTTGTGACGATTCAGTTGTTGGAGATGCTATACATTCTACCAGATCCTTCGAACCACACTATCTTGAAGCTTTGTACACAATGTCCAAGTCGAAACTTGGTAGTGGATAAGAGCTTTGGTATTCGGGATTCAAAATGCCGTCATTGTGGGAGCAATGTCTGTGGAGATATCCACCCGATCTAATCTTCAGACTCAGAGGCTGGAGAACAAGAAAAACATACGGCTATCACGGCATGTAGGGTCTTGGGTTTGGTGAGTTGTTGCAGTACGGATCTGGCTGATGAAGGAGCTTGTCAGCTTTGAACAGTCGGTCCATGGACGACTTATAAGTTTACTAAGCTAGAACAACCCTTTGAAGAGATTGTAAACTATTTTTCAGTGATATATGCCTAATGGAAAATTGATTGTCGTCCAGGATACAAGATCGGATCGACAGGAGTAGGCAGCTCACATACACAATCACCTGGTCTCTGAGGATCTCACGAGCCACCTTGTTCAACTCCGACTTGAAGTAAATACAGCTATTATTCGGATGCCTCGGCCGATTGACCCATACAACTCATATCATAGACAGCTCACCTAAAACAGATATTCGTTTGAGGCCCCATATCATCTCGATTCACCAAGTACCCAAGCAATGCTATGCAACGCCTGCAATGCTGCTCTATATCAACAAGACCGTACGCTATACTTCCAAGCTTTTTTTACTTGCCAAAGGATCTCTTGGCCCATCCCACACTGGACACCAAGATTCTTTAGCCCCTTCTTCTGCCCGTGCTCTTGAACCCTCCACCATCTTCATGATAAACGTGGCGTCTTTACGCTCGTCTCGGTCATCTCGATCAGATGATAGCCATCCGTCCCTTCGTCCATCCCCAGAGTTTAATCTGTGCTCCAAGGGTCGCAAGCCAAGAGGCTCCTCGCTCTCTCGTCTCTGTGACTGTAAGCGCACAGGCTGTCCTGTAAGCATGGCCATCTCGACGTCTAGATCAATCATTCCACCGCAAGTTCGATCCGCTGCATGTTGGGAAGGGGGCTTTGCTGATGGATCGGTTGTCGAGCTGACCCATCGAAAATGTCGTTTCATGGTAGAACTGTGTGCTTTTCGCTCGCGTGGACAGCTTGGACGTCTTTCACGGCGTCTTGTGCGTATATGGTGCTCGATCAAGAGGTTGAGCGAGGGAAGACAAGCGCAGACGAAGCCAATGGTGAGTTCGAGGGCTCTGTAAAGGTCAGACATGCTGCACAGTCTGGCATAGAAACATACGTCAGGATGTCAATGGGAGTGAAATCGACAGTGATATCATCCGAGTCCAAAAAGTCGACTGTCAGCACCATTCGATAGACTGTCAACCCCGTAGCCACACCCCCAGCTCCGAGGAGCAAAACGATCTTGATCTTCTTCCGCAGCGGCATCTTGAGGTGCCAAGTCAACGGTATCGGGATAATGACGGTGAGGAGATCGGTAATGATGGACAAGGATAGGCTGGAAAAGAAGATCTTTCGCTGGTTGAGGCAGCGCGCTTCTCTGACGGTTGGGTCCCACCACGTGCGTATTGGATCGCAGTTGTAGATTCTCAATACCTGGATCGGGATGTATGCGACGAGAAGAGCCCCTATGAATATCCGGATGCCTTTTGCGACTCGTGGTTCGACAGCAAAGACCCGTGCCATCAGGAGGAGAATGGTTGCTTTGGTGAAGAAGGCGGCTGGGTTGTAAACGACGGTGCTGCCGTAGAACCACTGCAATTGTTAGATGGCAATGCCGTTTGAGTCGAGCCAAGTACCTTGAGCCAGCTGTAGTATTCGAGTCTCGGAATCTCCCATGCATGATGGCCTGCGCCGTATCTGGCCACTGATTGTATTAGCGAGAGTAGACAGTAAAGGGGTGACCGACCATACTCATCAAGACGGTAGTACAGTAGGCGATGATTAGAATCTATACAGTTAATGCTGAATAACATGGCCGGTTGGGTGTTGGGGGGTCATACAAATGATACCAAGCATGTCCCTGCACCTATTAGTTGCTCCATCCATCATTCAGAGTCCAACTTACAGTCTTCCAATAGCATCTTACGGTTGATGGTAAGCTTGACAAACACCCGTATAAAGAAGAAGACAGCAACAAAGACTACGCATATCGTCATCATGGCAACGTTTACCGTCCAGCATACATCTCGAGGATTGTCATAATCTGGCACGACCCCAGGAGGGGCATTTCGATTCGTATCGGGACCTGTTGCATTCCACATGTCGTGGGCCGGAGCTGGAGACGGATTCAAACATCAGGAGTCGTGCAAGAGGTCGTTGTAAGAATGGTCGGCGAGGGGGCAGAGGGCGTTAAGAGAAGAGACTTGGAAACCAAGATACGCTTTCCTAGTCCATGATCTGCAAGTACCTCTCGCAGAGAATCTGGAGGCGTCTACCTTGGTTGATCAACCGTTGACGATCACAGCCACCAAAGGACAGCGCTGAACGCTAGAATACGTCTGAGTCACTGTGCTGACTCGGGGCGGACTCTGGGAGGATACTATTGGGCTGTCGATGGTGTAGACACGGCCGACCAGCTTCTTCCAGTGGCATTCAACTCTTCGCACGGGCACTAGCGCATGCAACCGATCGGCCAGGATGTGAGGGTGAAGTGGCAACATACGTACATGAAGAACGGTACGAGATGATGTCGCCACGTCCAAAGGACTTGGGCATTTCAGGAGGAAATGGGTCTTGGCAGCCTTGATTGCAATCAAGGCTAGCAATTGGATAGAAGATAGCTAACAGGCCCGTACTGTACTTTCGTTTCGATAGTCTGGCGCCAACGGCTTCAAGCTGGTTCGGGGTGGCCGGTACCTAGTTGGTTTTCAATTAGTCGCAAGGGGGCAAATCGTATAACTTGCCATGTATGAGATAGATGAAGAGGTCAGAGTTATCAGATAAAAGGTGTTTAACTAGATGTTTGCGCTCTGGGTCAACGTACTTGCTTTCGATGATATCGTCCTTCACAAGCAGGCAAGAATCGGCAGAGTTCTCTGGGCGTCAATATATCCATTTCAATTTATCCGGAACCCTACGTAGGCTTGAGCTCAAGGTCGAGTCATCGGAGAGGGTCAAATTCAATTTCTATTTTTCAAGGCCTTCCTTTGATATTCACACTGCACGGATGCGTTCAGTGACAAGAGAAGGCTCTCATCCAGGAGTCACCCGTTCTGGATCAGACACTGCCATAGTATAAACCCCAAGAGTATCGAGGCTGATCCACCGATTGCCTGTCTAATTCGACTAAAAGTACTTTTGAGTCTGAGCAAAGTGCATGCCCGCCGCAAAGTGAAAAAGCTTGGCGGCGACAACTGTCCTCTCCCTCTTCGAGTACTCGACCAGTCTCTCGTACAGCTCAGACAGAGGGATGACCTCCCGTTGGATATGCTCTCCGTCATCCAGCCGCTGCTCCGGCTCCGGCTCATCTTGACCGAGCTGGACTTCAACCATGACCAGTTGCATATTGGCGTTTGTCATGCCAGGATCAGCTGCCTGCGCAGGGCTGACACTCAAAACCTTGCAGCTGTAGCCCGTCTCCTCCTTGAATTCGCGAACGGCTGCTTCTTCGGCTGTCTCCTCGGCATCAATCAGTCCGGCTGGCCATTCGATGGTGTAGGCGTCCAGAGGAGGGCGGTACTGGATGACGAGCATGGTGGAAGCGGGCTTGGAGGGGTGAAGAAGAATGTTGCCCATCGCGACGGCATCGACGCCAGCCTTGCCTCTTGTCTTTCGCGTGGCCACCTCCCACGTGCGCGACTTGCCGACCTGATCGACGTATTCGATCTTTTGAAGCGTCACCCACTTGGACTCGTCGATGGGGAGGGCCGAGATGTTGGTGATGACGGGTTCTTGAGTTTTGTGAGACATGGTCAAGGGGCGAGTAACTGCCGGACGGATGCGCTGAGATCGGAAGCAAATACGAGGAGGGTTGGTGATGTAGCGCATACGTTGATAGGCTTGTGTTTGAGTGTTGTGAATTGTTGAGGTTGAGAGACTCCCTATCTATCTACAACGTTACTGAGCGGGGTGATTGGCTCGAGCAGCAGATGCACTTGTATGTAACGCACCCTATAGCTGTTGATCGAAATTGGCTACGATTCTTCCATCTCATCAAGGTTGCGGTGTACGCCCAGTCAGCAACTTGAGATTAAATAAGAGAGAGTTAGTTGGATTCAATAGATTTGTGTTCATTTCGATTCGTGCTCAAAACGACATAGTTAATCTGAATGTACATGGTCCATCACCAACCAATCTATTGTAAATACTTGTTGATAGACAGATTTACTAGAACAAAACATGTATATCAACAACAATAACAACAACTGTTTAAACCCTCCAGAGTCCTAACTGGTTCCAGCTGTAATCCACAATTATCCTAAAAAGTCCGCAAGAAAGCAAAGCATAGCTCTCACCCCTACTCTCACCAACAGACAACTCAACCACACCACACCTTTACAACATGTACCACATTTTCTTGCCTCTGCACCAATAGCTACTCCTCTGATTCGTCAGAGATCATCCCCGAGTAGCTCAGCTGGAAGAGCGTTCGGCTGTAACTGATAAACCGACACCGAAAGGTCACTTGTTCGATCCAGGTCTCGGGGATCACAACTTTTTGCTTTTCGCTTCTCGCCCTGAATCGTACTTAACCCTCGCATTCAAAGCTTCTCTGCCATGTCTCGGTCATCCATCTACCTACCTCACGACCCTCACGTTCCGACCAACCTCTCCCCTCTCAACCTGCTCAACCCTCCCCTTGACCTTTCCCCAAACCTCCTCAGCAACCTCCTCGACGCTCCCGCCAGCATCAACAACTACTAGATCCTCCTCCTCCTGGCTCCACCCCTCAGCCTCATCCAAGCCGAGTCCCTGCGCCGCAACGTCCTTTCCTCCCATGCTCAGACCCCAGAAGAGCTCCCTCACGCGCTTCTGCATGTCCGACCGCTCGTAGACCTCACCACCCCAACCACCACGCGCTCGGGCCTGCTCCTCTGTCAGATCGAGAAAGAGGACCAGGTCCGGACGTGGAAGACCTCGTTCAGGAGCGCGGGCCCACGAGAGGGGGAGGGATGGATTCTGTTTGGCGGCCGAGTAGACGATGCCTGAGTGATAGTACCGGTCACAGACAATAGTCGTCCCCGAGGCGATGAGGGATTGGATTTGTTTGCTGTAGGATTAGACATGAATTGTAACAGTGACTGTGACAGACAGACAGACAGACAATACTCACACAGCTTCCCATCTGTTGGCGCTAAAGAGGAGGTGAATGACATGATCCTCCATTTCAACGTCACTCTTGAGATAGCTATCAATCATCTGCCCAATCGGTGTAGTCCTGTCTAGAAACAGCCAGTCAGATCCAGGCCCTGACCCGAAAAAAGAAGAAGAAAAAAAGAAAGAAAAAAAAAAAAACTCACCAGGAAATCTCATAACCTTGACCTTTTGACCCTCCTCCACAAACCTCTGCTCCAGCAGCTTCACCTGCGTCGTCTTCCCGCTCCGATCCAACCCTTCCAAGACAATAAAGGCGCCTCTCTTGGACTCTCCATCTGGGGCATCAGAGCTCGCAATGGCGGCTGTAGCGAGGTCGTTGATTGAAGACATTGTGAGCGTAACGTTGAGTGAGGGGAAGTGGAAAAAGCTGACGGATAATTCACACTGTTTATGCTAGCCGTTCACGTGGGACACAGTGCGGCGCACAAGAGGGGCAGATCACAGATCAGATCAGATCAGATCAGATCATAGCTTGGCAGAACAAGTCAAATCTTGAATTCAATATCAATCATCCAGAACCAGTAATCTCAAAAACAATCACAGCTAAACAGTACTCCAGCACTTGGTAGCCTGCGATAAGAACAGCCCAGTTCAACGCCGCGCTCCCATATATACTCCATTCCATCCATCATACGTCGTATTCATTCCATTATTCATCCATTCATGAGCTTGCAGGCTCAGTTTCGTCTTGTGCGCTGCCGCTTTCCCACAGCTCGAAGCTTTCTCCTGTTCCCTCGATTGGTTCGAGGACAGCAGCCTTGGTCGACCCCTCAGTGGGCTTGGCCATGAGGCTATCGATGTCTTCTGTTGAAGGATCGAGCTCAGGGACACTGGGCAATTGAGTGGGCAAAGCCTGTGGCTCATCGTCCGCAGGTACGAGAATCACAGATGTCTCGTCGCATCCCTCTGCGTAAAAGTCGGCGGTGTTCATCTCTCCCAATGCGACGCGCTCCTTTTCGACGACCATATCATCGACGTTTCGGGGTGAGCGATGGGTTTGAGAGACGTCATCCGGAGGGGGAACATTTTCCTTGTCGCGACCCTCGGCGCGATCCCTGTTGATCTTGCGCTGGCTCTCCTCATCAGATGAAATGTCGAGTGTGCAAGTGCTATGTTGAAGAAGATTGGTCATCTCTTGCTCGGGGGTATCCTCGTGGATGTCAAAGAACCAGCTAGCCTTCATGTCCTGCTCCTCAACAACATTGACAGGCTCTCTGGGGGCAGGCTTGGCGCCATAGCCAGGGATGGTGCCCTTGAGAGCGGCGTCGAGAGAGAAGGGGGCGGCAGACCCAAGATTGAAGGAGGGAGGGTCAACGCGAGCGTAGGGGCCAGCAGTGCGTCGTCGGCTGGATGCGATACCAGATCGCTTGCTGCGGGTGGGGGATCGACCAGCTGGAGCGAGGGGAGAAGACTTTGAGATGCCGGCCTTGAGCCTTGTTGCAGGAGACCTTGATTGCAAAGTGCGTCGGGAAGACTTGGTTGGGCTCGTGAGGCGGTCAGGAATGGGAGATGGAGCAGAGGGAGTAGGCTTGAGGACAAAGGCAGAGGGCTTGAGGACATCTTTGGAAGCTTTGACATCCTTTGTGGAGGTTCTGGCACCCTTGATGGAGGCCTTGGGACGTTTGGAAAAAGCAGACGGGTCGACATTCTCATGGTCGTCGGTATCAATCAGATCAGCCTTGCGTTTGCCAGCTGTAGGAAGGGCTGGCTTGTGTCAGTGATGCCCACCCTGGCTCTTGATCTCCACATACCATTTTGCCTGTTCTTGAGACTTGTGAGGGTTTGCAGCCGAGATCCATCAAGAGGAGCAAAAGGTTGACGAGTGACGGCAGCCATGGCGACTTGTCGTGGTCAATGAGCTGTGTGAGTAGTGGCCTTGTTGTTTATTATGATCGCGTAGAGTGTTTGTTGGTCGTGTAAGCCAGAGAACAAAGACAAAGACGAGGTGACGGAAGTAAGTGGATGAGTGGGAGGGAGCGAGCGGGTAGAAAAGAGGTGCCAAAGGTGGGTTTTGGTGCGGAGGGCGCGTGGAGGGAGATCGGTAATAAGGGAGCTGGCGCGAAAGTGGGCGTCTCGTGCCTTGGACGTGAGCGCGGAGACGTGGGCGTGGGCGTGTGCGACCACTGTCAATGTTGGTTACAGGCCTAAAGACAAGGGACCAGGCCAAGGTGAAACATCCACTGTAGGAATGTCAGTGCGCGCGACCTTTTTCTGTCGAATGTGGTTATAGAAGTGATGATGATGATAACTTCCATAGAGAGAGAGAGCGAGAGAGAGCGAGAGCGAGAGAGAGAATGCTCCCTCATCGCCTTTGATGCCTCAGGCTTCATCCCCTCAGTTGAACTTCTCAACGCGCCAATCCCCCGCTCGTGTCACCGCTCATCATCGCCACTAAAGCTGGCCTTGATCCCTTGCGTCTGGTATGATTCGTTCATTAAACCTGGCCTCGGCCTTGTGGGACACGGGAGGAAACTCCACAAGCGTTGATCCAGTTTCTCTTACCGTTGTGTCCCATCCGACCTATCGTCGTCGCGCTGGATGCTTCAGCGTCAATCCAAGGGAAAGACATTGATCTCACCATGGTCAATGGCTCCTTTGCCGTCTTTCGGAAACGACACGGTCGCGGACTGTAGCGCAATGAGAAGCTGTGAACTGGCACACCAAAGGCCAATCTGCTGACTGTGCTCTCATCAAGCTCAGCCAGCTTCCCCTCTCAGGCTCTCACCATCCTGGTCGCCCATCTGCGACCGTTGTCTCATCACATCCATTCAAAGCAGCGTCATTGCAATTGGTGCTTTTGTACCTGGCAGATCCACAGCCTCGTAATGATCTGCCAACCCAATCTATCAACTGCATCCACTATCAGCCAATGTGAGCCGGCAGGGCCATACTTGCAAGCCCAACCCAAGATATAGACTAAGCGGCAAACCTTTACTATCTGTTTCCATTTAAAGGTCAGGCCATCCGCGTCGCGAGCGTGTCGTGTCGTATCCTGATGTACTGTGGGTGCAACGCCGGCTAATGCATTCCAGCTGCAACCTGGAGGCTGGGACTGCGACATTCGACCTCGCTTTACTATCAGATCCGTAATTCGGCATCTTCTCATGCAATTGCTGTATTGGCCGGTTATCAACGCGTCCCGGCCACTCCGACGCATAAGGGCAGGCTTCGCCTCAATGCCAACTCAGCAATTAAGACTGCTGGCCTCTTCCCGTGACCGAGACTATTTGCTTCCTGCGACCGTCAGTGCGATTCACCAACTGAAGGACCTGCTCTTGCGTTAGTGCACTCAGACAGCGACCAGACGGATGAACCAAATCTCTTGCATTGGTCTCCCCTGTTAAATCTATGAAGTGATAAACGATACTGTCGTGTCTGAGGTGCTGATTCACTAATGATATTCATAACAATGTTGACCACCAAACCACGTTGCCGCCATCCACCGTTGTCATTCATCATTCGGCTGCTGTCCGGATGCTCTGCCCTCAGTTATCATCATGAAGATGGTGTAGCCCATGGTCCGCAGGCCTGTTCGACACCTCGTCTACTTCAAGCGTGTGTGATTGCGGCGATCTGCGTGGTTGGCCCACAGCATCGTGGTGCAAGTTGTGCGTCGTGGTAGGATGTGATGACGGCGCCGCCTCGTCCTGATGGAGGCCATGCCTTGGGTTATCCCGTGCGCGACGACCCGCGGCATCATTGTGCAAGCTGTGGGCTGTAGGGAGCGCTTCTGGGACCCTTTCATCGTCGTGTAGGTTATGCTTTGGACCCGCCCGCTTTGGACGGAACGTTTCGGCAACTTCAAAGCCGTCGTCATGGGCCTCGGGCTGGGAATATGTCTCACTGGCATCGTGGAAAAAATCGTGTCTGTGAACTTCAGGTGGGCTAGCTGGCGCCTTGGTGTCAGTCCTGAGTTGATGAATGGTGGGCGGATAGGTAGGAGCCGCGGTGTCATCTTTCAGCTTGTGATTCGCCTTCTGCGAGGTCGACCCCTTTGGGTCTCTGACAATGTCATGATTGTGGACGAGTACAGCGTCGGTGGGCGCAACAGGATCCCGAGCAATTGACCTCTCCCGTGTCGGTGGGTATCGATGGCTGCTCGACGAATGACTTGTAGTTTCAGAGCGATCTTCAGGAATAGACGGAAGAGGATCATCTGGCTCCGTGCAAGGGGATTTCAAAGACGACCTCGAACTCGAGCTCGAACTCGATGTGGGCATGGACATTGGTGGCTCAGACGTGTATGTGCTATGGCTGGGCTTTCGTGTCCTCTGTCGCTGGAGAAGTTCGTTTTCGATCTGGGCGAGAGTCTCCCAAGGAAAGCAACAACCGTTGAAGGCATCTTGATCGTCGGTACCGGCGATATTGTAAAGGCTTCGAACTTTTCCTCGAAGGACGGAAATCAAGTTACCGTAGACTGGTCATATTAGTACGATCTGGCTCGAGAAGGAAGTACTCACAAGGAAGACAAGACGCAAATAGGCAGCAGTTTTTGGTCATGACAGAATCAACATGTTCCAACTGATGGGGGTTTTGCCTGTTCCTGGCCTCACTCAGACGGAGTTTGGCACGGCCATAGACGATGCAGGGACAGCAGTATGCTTCGAGCATGACATTGCTAGGGTATTTATGGCCATCGCTGTATATCCAGTTGCTATGCTGAGTGTTGTTGTTCTTTTCCATGATGTCTGCGGGCTGACAAAGTCGCAGATTTGTACAAGATCACGGGATGAGACTCCTTGGTAATTAGGATGATGGCGATGATGCAACGAGCGAAAGAATGATGGAAGTAAGCGGTGTTGCAATGGATCCAATATCAAAACGAGTGCAAAGGATGATGCTAAAGAGAGAGGTGTCGAGAGGAAGAGAGGGAATGAATGATATCTGAGTTGATGGGGGGTTGGCAGGAGCAACGATGGAAGGAGTAATGCAGAGGTGGAAGACGAAGATAACGGGAAGGAGCAGATGCATCCAACCGTCAAGTGAGGGCATCACGAACTGACCCAGCGCGGTAATTATGTACCGCTGAGAGATGAAAGCATGACTGGTTAGACCGCTGCAGGCAGGCGACCTGAGCATGAGTTTTTGCATGAGTTTTTGCACATAGCTGTATTTGATCTTGTCCCAAGGATTGAGGACTACCTGTAACTGCTCGCGATGAGTCCGTGAGCCTGTGAACTGCAATCTCTTGAATGATGGAGAACCCGTTTACTGATACTTGCAAGTCATGGTCTTTGTATTACCTTGAACCCAATACATGGGTACGTATCATCACTCGTGGTCAGCTCAACGGCTGGCACCCGACTCAACAGTCATCAAGCACATTCCTGTAGACTCGAAGTATTGAAGACTTGCATGCATGCCCACGGCCGGCACCTCCCACCTCAGCCTCACCCAGCGTCGTCGTCATCTGTCCGGTGCAGCCAAGTTTCACAAACCTGGCACTACTCAAAGTCTCAAACCTTGAACGTGAGGTGGCAAGATCTGCAGCGCATCAGAAGGATAAGTAGAAGCAATGAAATAGAAGCCATAAATTCCAGCGCTCGACACGCTCAACAGCCGGTTTTGGTCAAGATGAAAACCAGCAGCCTGCTTTTACCCGTGAGGCATCATCAATTGACAGCTTCCAGAGAGTCGAGAACCGTGTGGGTGCGTTCCTTGGCAAAATTGGAAACTAATGCAGGGACCCCAGCACTCGCAGCGAACAGTCTCGACCTCTTGCATCTTCCCCTCCCAGTGGCACCTTGGACGGATTGTATGTATTCATCGTCAATAGCAGATCGTCGTATAGTCCACAGCGGAGATTGGCACTTGTTTGTTTGCCAGGTATTACTGTGTAATGGATGTGTGCCGAGCTGCCAGGTTACACACAGCACTGCCCTATACTGACTGAGGAGACCTGTGCCATACGGGGACATGATACGACAGAAGTTCCAGATAATGAGGGATCTGTAGGAGTGGATGAGCCCAAGATTTGCAATTGCAAGTCGACGTCTACGTCTACTGTGGCGGCGATTCAAACCGTGTTGCCATGGCGGCATTGCTGTCCATGTCGATCAGAGTTTGTGGGCAGAGAGGAAAGATTCAGGGGAAGGAATTCTGTGGCGGTTCACTCCCGCTTGAAGCCTCGAACCTTGTGCCTGACGAAAGAAGGCAAAAAAAAAAAAAAAAAGCATCTGTTCATGCCGACATCTGCTCAGAGTCATGTGCTTTGCTTGCTTTTCATGGGCTGCATAGCGAGACAAAAGTCACAGATAACCTCACAGCTTCCTAGGTCGTCATACCACCAGCCAGCCAACCTGACAATAGCACAAGACCTAACACGGCTCATCGGCTGCCAAGACCTGCTTGCTGGCCCGCCCTGGAAGCAAAACAGCTCTATTGAGTGGAGGTTTTTCTTTAGTGCGCAAGACGGGGGCGAGTCAGGGCCCATGGAAAGCCAAGAGCCGGCCGTGGAGCCATGCCAGTGGCGTTTGCGCCGTTCAAGAACCAAGAACCAAGTCAGTATCGACGAGATACATAGTTAATGCCCTGAGCCATTTAAATTCGGACGGTGAGGTTTCGCTATTCGTGGGATTGGGTCTGCAGACTCGCAGCTGTGCCACATGGGCAGTACATAGTATCGACGCGGAGGAGAGTGAGTGAGTGAGTGAGGGTTTTGTTGGATCTGGAGTCTGGATCTTGAGACGTTCGTTCTATGGTGGTGAGCGGGGTGAATGAAGCAAGGGACAAGGGACTGTAACAGAATGAATGAATGGTTATCCGTAGTTAGCTACAGAGTAGTGCTGGACTGCTGGTATGATAAGTAATAATGTGCTGTCTGTACTCTGTAGCTGCATCAAACCTCGATCTGCCGATACTGTGTACTGCAGTTGCATAGAGAGCCACAGTGACATTTGCATCTCCTCGCCTGCTGCGTCCGCGTGTTGATGCCATGGGCGGGCGAATGGTGATGATCCTAGAGCAATCTAGAGCGTAGCAGAGTCAAGCCAAAAGGGGCCTAGGAAGCCGGGGGTTTGTCGCTAACGCAGCGTGGCTGCGCGTTCCCGCCAGGCCCAAAGGCGGCAAAGCCCATCATTAGCGCACCCGCTTTAGGCCCAAGCGTTGGTGTCCTCAGGGCCTTTGGATCATTAGGGGATACAAGGTGATGCCCGTGGGCAGTGAGAGAGTTCAAAGGTTGAATAATATAAGGTCCCTGCTGTACCTATTTTGCCAGGGTCTTTCATGTCTGGTCAATGTCGAGTCAACTCTGATGTCCTGAACTGAACTCTCAACTTGCATCTCTCCACTCATCAACTCTTCTTCTTCTTCTTCTTCTCCTTCTCCTCCTCCTTCTCACCCCATCGCAATCTCGTCTCGAGAGGGACAATTTTGGTTCTTTTTTTCCATTTTCTTGGCTCTATCATTTGACCAATCTAAACGTTGCACCACCGACCGGACTTGAGCGAACCGATGATCCAAACAGACGGCCCATGTTCCAAGACCTGACCAGACTTGATCAGCGCTGTACTACACCCGTTCATTGATTGATTGATTGATTGCCTCCTGAACAAAAAAACAAAACAAAACGAAATCATTCTTTATCCCACATCTTTGGCCTCTCGCCCTATTTCTGCGCTGCCTGCATCCTCATAGTCGGGTGTTTTGTCGCGCAATCCTGCATCAATCGGCCCTTGACCCCTAATTACAATTATCCCTACGGGCGGCCTCGCAACAGTCAACCAATTCTCCCAACGAATTTGAGTTTCGTCTCCCATTTTCTCGTGTCTGATAAAGGTATGTCTGTATCATGGTCGTTGCTGGTTCTCGTACCACCTGCCACTGTCGCACGCTTTCAAATGTCACTCCAGCCATCACCGCCACACGTCACCTGAGACTAATTCATCATCAATCAATAGGTAGCTTTATCAATCCCTAGACCATCCCTCGACCCTCTACCGTAAACAAACACGCCCACGATGCCTTCAAACTACGAAAAGCTCTCCCGCCCAAGCGGCGACACAACCCTCAACGTCCCCGAAAAGGCCGTCTTCACCAACAGCGAGACCGGCCGCTTCAGCACGGCATCGACACCTCGATCAGACAAGGCCAACCCCTTCGACACAGACATTGAAGCCGTCGTCACCACCAACAGTACAACAGAATCGTGCATGCAGCACAAGACATCAGCCAGCCCCCTCGCCAGGAAGAGCGATTGCCAGGTCTGGCCCGGCAAAGATCACTGGAAGAAGCAGGCCAAGGAGGCAAAGGCAAAGAACCGCTGCACCTGCATGGCCCATTTGAGCCGCAGGAATCGCTGGATCGTCAAGGGTCTCATTGTCTTTTTGGTTGTTGGTATCGCTGTCGGTGTTGGCTTCGGCGTGAGCAAGCCTCTGAACGCGCCCATATGGGGAGATGACGACAACAACACCAACTAGAGATTCGCGTCTTCTTCCTTCGGTTCCAAGCATTTTAGATACCCATCGGCAACAATCACAGCACGCGCCTCAGCTGCCCGCCAAGGACTCTTGATTGCCCACGGGGCTCTTCTTTCTATTGCCTAGCGCGCTGGATTTCCCCCCCCCTTTCTACATCATGAACAGGCGTTTTGGTGTTCCATGTTTGTGTGGCTACACTCATCCTGGGAGTAATGGGTAACAGAACATTGGGTTTTGTTCTTTTCAGCTTTGACTATTTTTTTTTTTTTTCGTTCACACTTGATTATATGGCGGTAGACTAGAGTCTAGTAGAAGAATAAGAGCCTCGGAGAGGCAGGAGATTCCCCCATGTTCAACCAACTATGATTACTGTGCACTACGTATTTGAAGTTGGTGATGGCCCCCATGCGGCACAGCTCCACAGATCTTCAGGAACAAGATCAAGATCCGTCCCGCTTCAGCGTGGGCCGTGGGCCGTGGGGAAAGAAACAAAAGATGCAGATTTAGTTACGTGAGAAACACTCTCGATTTGGACATGGTGACAAAGTAAATAGCCAGTCGAGGAGAGAAATCCTCATGGAGGGGATCCACAGGTTTCCGGAGCTTCCGGTGGTGGCAAGGCTGAAAGATATATGCGATAGACATGTCCCTCTGGTCTATTGCTGGTCTAGCTACCTACCTGTGTATGATAGTTAGATCGTTATGCCTCAACCTCTCTTTTTGTGCTTGTCCAAATTCCCTTCCCACATGCCAAAGCCAGAAGAATCGAGAGAGCCCCCCTCCGTCTCTCGAATAACATCCAACCAAGGAAGCTCTCTCAGCTGCCTCTGCACGTTAACTCGTCGATTACAGCGCTCTTGATGAACAGATAGACAAATCGAAATGACCCAGCCCAGAACAGTGAGCCATATCAGGGCAAAGCCGATGACGACGTAGGGGTTTGGTTGAGCGTCCATGGTCAAGGCTTGAGGTTGTAGACAACGATTGAGCTATTGCGCGATCCAACTTATAGGCACTCATTGCTAGCTGCAGCTACACACCCATTGCTAGCTACAGCCATACACTGCTTACTTTCTTCTTTACAGCCAAGTTTCGAAGCTATCCACTGTTTTCAGTGCCAGCTTCATCATGGCTTAGGGGATGAACAATGCTCCAGACGCCTGTTCCCATGTTCAGAGTTGCTCAGCACTCTACAAAGACATACCTCCACGAACACTCTAACAAAGCAGACGGACAATCACCAAGAACAGAACCGCCATTCACAATGCCCTCACATAAATACTCTACCATCACCCCATCACCAACATCCTCAACACAATGCCATCGCCCATCCAAACCACATTCCTAGCCCTCCTCATCACCAGAAAAAAATGGACGCCCATTCTCTCCTACCATCCTCCCTTCTCACCTGGCCGCCAACTCGCCGCTCTCCCGATGTGGGCATTGGGCCCGGCGAGGGTAAAGAGCCTTCGACAACAGACAAGACGGTCACCACTGCGATCGTTTGCGGCATCGCCCTACTCTTCTTTATACCCGTTATCTTGTTAGCGATCCGCTGGTGCGTGAGAACCAGTCGAGCGCGGCAGAGGGATGCTGAGGAGGGTATTGAGATGTAGTCGGGGTGTGTTTTCATAGCTGACGTTGCGTCATGTAAACGCTGGCTGTTCAGAAGCTAGAATATAAATACAGGTATATATTAAACCTCTTTCAAAGATCCAACTTTGCGTAATTTAAAGTATATCCGACTTTCTTGATATTCTGTGATAGTAGTTGAAAGTGATAGCGATTGACTAAAACAATCCTTGGTAGCAATGAGCTATCCTACTTTACAATGCGTAAACAAGCAAACAACTAAAAATACGACATGAAGCAGTTTTGAACAGAATTGGTCGTCCACGGGTCCTGTTCAAAGAACATGAAACCCATTGTTCAACCCTGTTCGCACGTTCAAGATGATCTCTTCAAAGACCAGCCGTGAGAGAAACTCATATAAACCCATCTTCTACCCAGTTTATTCGCAGTCCCCAGACATCCCCATGGCACTCTATCGCCGTACCACGCCAGAGACACACTTCCTACCCTTCCTAATCATCCTCCTCTGCATCACCATCACCATCACCATCCTAATAATGTCCCGCTCTCCCTGGCGCAAACTCTCCGACAAGGAGACAGACCCTCAACACGGCACGCTCGCCAAAGTGGCACGAGCCCATAAAGATGAAAGTACAGTCTACTCTCAAGATTCCACGGATAATCTATCTAATCGTCCGTCGTTTGCTGCAAGTGGGCGAAGACTCACGCCGCCCAAGCCGAAACTAACAAAGCCGGAGCCGGTGCCAGCTGAGGAAAAGACTCCTTCAGAGGGCACAAAGAATCGTAAGACAGACTCCGAAAAGTCAGGCTTCTTGGGCAATCTAGACATGAACGACTTTGAAGATATCGCCCTCCAGTCCCCAAGCCCTGACCAGTCAATGGAGAGCCTAAGAAACGAGTTATCCAACGAAACGTATGATATTAAAGAATATTGGTACATATGATCAATAGCTGCAGGTCAGCAGATTATCAGACTCGCATACCTCATCTACTCCTAGCATACATCATCGTCCACTAGCATACATCCACAATACGATTAACAGTCGATTGTATCTTGTCTGAAATACCTCAATAGTTCCGGCGTGACCACTGGGGCTGGCCACACTATGCGGCCCTGCGCCAATACCCATGTTTATCTATCCCAGAGGTGGTCCCGACCTCTCCCATAATCCGTAATAAAGTAACAAGGCAGAAGTGCAAAGTAGGAGACGATCCAGGTGCATGTAATGACAAAAGAAAGGGTTGCAAAGAATTGCCGATTTAGTTCTCTGAACGGGGTCATGATGCCGCCGCAATGTAGGTCGTGATGTTGTCAGGTATCAACATGATGATGTACTCGTGAAATGCGTCCGGTCTGTCGATTATACAGACTGATATAACAGGAGGGGTTCGCCGACGTTTTCGATTTCGGGGATTGTGCACTTGAGATCGAATGCTTTGGATAGAACAATCTTGAAGATCTGTGACTGTTAGATGCGTCTCCAAGTCTTGCTGCTGGGCTCACCTTTTGCACGTTGATGCTGTGACTTGTACTTGAAAAGATTAATGCAGCCCGCATAGCCTTTGCAAAACGCCGTGCCTGTTGGTGTTGGCTGAGTTAGTGAAGAGAAGAGAAGAGAAGAGACGAGA
>JABFAK010000072.1:0-106246 GCA_013266265.1 Fusarium sp. NRRL 66182 | reverse complement strand
TTAAATATCTAATAAATATTTATAAATAATATTATCTACCTATTATTTATCCTAAGTAATTAGGTATTACTTTTCTAATAAATACTATTAAACTATTAGGCTAAAAACAAGGCGCGCTACCTTAGTTAGTGACTCTTTAGTTATCACGGTCTATCCCCGGTTCAACAGGTACATATGGGAATTTTAAGCCCTAATAGAGACGCTTGATCTGCGACACCAACAGACATCGCATTCTACAAGGTCATGGTCCGCAATTTACGTTTCGACAATGGGGAATAAAGACATTGTGGTGTCGAATGAATCAAACCACAACATGTTCGGAGAGATGTCCAGAAAAGCATCAGCTGAACCCGCAATGTCCATAT
The DNA here is from genome assembly GCA_013266265.1 of Fusarium sp. NRRL 66182. Classification (NCBI taxonomy): domain Eukaryota; kingdom Fungi; phylum Ascomycota; class Sordariomycetes; order Hypocreales; family Nectriaceae; genus Fusarium; species Fusarium sp. NRRL 66182. Next base: position 105,881 of record JABFAK010000072.1, on the reverse strand, counting down.
CCGACTGGTTTCCTATTTCTGACAATTCTTCTCGCTGTGCATTCGACATCTCACTCGTCGGGGCTTGTGCAAGCCTGGGTGTCTGAGGCTGGTTTTGAATATCTTCAGTTGATGATATACGAGTATTGGCGTCTTGTTGAGAATTTCGACGAGACGACTGGCCGATGGTATGGATGCTGCCAAACAGGCCCTTGACAAGATTCCCTTGACGCTCCATCCTCAACCTTGCTCGGTTATCTATATATATATCGCATGCGCATTGAAGATGATCGAGAATAGTCAGATGGCGCTTGGCCACCGCATCATGGCGACTGAAGCGCTCTAGGATACCTCTTGCCGCACTGAGACTCTTCTCGAGCGGAAAAGAATTGTCAAAATCACCAAACATAGCTGCACCAAGCACGAGACCGGATACAAACGCCGAATTGCCCGCCATTGGTAAGCGCTTCGATATGGTGCCAGTCCTCACAAGATCTTGCAGGAGATCGACAGCCCGTACCGCCGATTCAAGGCATGAATACACCAGAGCCTGGTTTGATGATGAAGGACGCTTTGCGATTTCATGTAGAGGCTTTTCGGTATCCTCGACATGCTGAGAGACTGCCTTGTGCAAGAATGGAAGTGAGAGCAGCATGATTGTCCAATGGCCAGTCAGTTTGAGGTGTATCAGACCGATGTTGGGTTGCTCATGACCGTTTTGGTCACGGACCAAATCCTCCTGTTCAATGCCGTCTCCGACCAGGCCCTTGCTGCACTGCGCAGTCCATCTTCGGAGATGTTTGCTGATACGCTCGAGTATCTCTGGGGAAATCATTCGCTTGGCATACACGTCGTTGAGGATGGACTCGAAGATCATGGATAGGTCATTGCAGGCCGAATAGTTGTCAAGATTCGTGGTATCTCGAAGCTCAGATGTCGATGGCGGCCGTCCCAGCGACGCGCTCATGAACAGGTCAAGAGTCCGGATGCCCTTCCAGAGTTGTTCTCGAGCGCGGCCTTCGTTTGGGGAGAAGAGAGAAGAAATGTCGTGACGATGGAGTCCAACGGCGTAGGCAGCGCGAACTCCCATTCCAAGATACATGAATGCTGCGTTGCGACGCGATGCGCCCAGTAGATACATGGCAATGAGAACCAAGACCTGTATGGTGACGATGCCTGGCTCTTCCAGCAGAGTCTCAACTGTCAAATACCGACCGTAGTTGAAGAAGCTCTCGGCCAGGTCGTCCTTGTCTTCTGGTCCCGTCTGCGCACCAATGGCAAAGACGAGATAGTAGACGGAGCTGGCAGGATCTGCAGCATCCTGGCCCCCTTCCAACCACCTGCGTATACCATGGTCCAACTCCTTCTGGTCAAACAGAAGTAGTACGCAGTTGACTGACTGCATGTACCACTTGACGAGATAATCAACTTCTTGTTCAGTCTGCGCTGGGGGAGGGTTCTGAATGCTCGACATGATCCATCCTCGTCGTGTCTCAGGTGAGGCTTCAACAATGCCGTGCCGTAAAGGATCGTCAACCAAGGAACAGTCTCCTATGCTACGCCGTACAATTCTGCGGATGTTTTGGAGAAATGATAGCGTTGCAGAGTCTCCAATGAACATGTACTCGCCTCTTGTATCTTGCACCAGACGCGACATCCTTGGAAGCTGCTCTGGCTGCGTGTCCGAGAGCAGCTGCGGAGAGGAAGACGCCCCGGCATCAGCACAAGTGTCCTCCGCCGAGGTCAACCCTGGCCTGGTGCCGACGGCTGCCGGTGTAGTCTGCCCTGTGACGTTGCTGAGTCTTTCGTGATCCGGGCTGGGTAAGGATGAAGCCACGATGCGCTGGCCAGCGAGAGTAGACGATGAATGGGATCCATCACACTTATCGCCCAGGCCTCGCGTGATACACCGGGCACAAGGACGACGGCCATCGCATCTTTGCTTACGACGCTTGCAATTATCACACGCTTCTGCACAGCGCTTTCTCTCGTAGCCTGGGACTCTCCTGGTAGGCATCTTGTTGTTTGAGGTAGATCTGAGGGCCGGGCCTGGAAAACAGCGGGCGACCCGCTCGGCTCGGCTGGCTCTCGGGGATGGTCAGGTTTTTCTTGCCATGTAACTCATAGTAAATAGACTAATGTGGGTTCGCTGACGAGGCTAGCGGAGGTCAGCCTAGGTACTATAACTAGATTAGTTATAGTTAGTACTACTTTTAGCTTTACTTGTATTTAAGAAGGGCCGGCAGGACTGTCTTGGCCTCGATCATTCAAGTCGATAGAATCCTTGAAACCCACAGCAGAGGAAGCATTGGCATGTCTGCCATCTACATCATCCCAGGAACAGATAGTAGATGTACCGTTAGGACGGGGCACCGCACAGCGCGAGCATGTCGACCATTGCCCATCACACTTGACCTTTCTCGTGCGACAGGGCACCGCGAAGGGGACAGCGGATAAAGCCAAGGACAGATACATTCATATCAAAGGAGCATGGATGCAACGTCGTGTTATTATATAGGCTATAGCTTCCTGAAATTGACTTACCACGTCGAGACTCATGGTAGGATCAACAAAACCCTAATAGGCTTTGCCCTTTACCAAGGGTTTCTGGAATTGAAGAGAGACAATCCAAACAGTCGTTGCCACTAGAATGAACGAAACCACCGCCGCTGGATTACTGACATGAGAACCTGCATCCAGATCCAAAGCATACCAGACTGGCCATGCTGTCGATGCAGTACCCAAGACATTGCCAGATGGCACAATAAGAATGACAGCCAATTTCTTCCAACCTTTAAGATGCTGGTCCCCAAGGGTCCTGACAAGTGAAGCAATCACTATAGGCATGATGGCATTGACTGCCGGCAAATACCACGGCATGCCCAGAATCTTGAATGGTTGGCAGCCCCAGTATTCTTGCAGAGGAAAATTGTTCACAGGATATTCTAGAACAAAATCTGCAAGATACCCAGCTGCAATGATACTCCATAGGCCGGTTATAGTTATGGCCTTCTTCTTGTCTTGAAACTTGCGGTAGCAATAGTAAGAGATTCCGCCGTTATAAGTGCCGTAAGACGCAAGCATAAACCAAGGAATCTCGGAATCTCGGTGGAGAAAGAAGGTGAGGTCGTTCTTTGGAGCGAAACGGCAGTGGACTAGAGCATCGAGCACAGGCTCCGGAATGACACAGAGAGAACCGCCAATGACAAAAAGTAAACATAGTGAATCGCCATTCATTAGCAAGTCGAATAGCCCAAAGAGAATTGTTCCGATGTAAGGAATAAATGTGGCAACCGTGAACAGCAAAGTGCCCTGATAAGGCATTGCCTCGAGAGAGGGTGGCAAGATTGAGGTGGACGGATCCAAGATCATTTCGTCGTTGGTTAATAAATCTAATAATGTCAAAAATGAAGACCGAGATATGCAAAGGAGCGTTTCTGTGTGTAGTAATAAATAGATTTATACTTGTACAGGCATGGAAACCGTTGGGCACAATTGATGGCAGGACAATTAATCCGGAATGTGTTGTCTCCCGACTCCCGCGGGCATGTCCAGGCTTTGCACGGCAAACAATTGATAGCAGGAGAATCAATCCAGGATCGAATGTCTTCCGGCTCCCGGATATCTACGCTATACACGCACGGCATCATTCAGGTCAGGAAAATCAATCCGGGATCTATTGTCTTCCGGCTCCCGGACATGCACGCTTTACACCCTCTCTGCGTGGATATTACTAAGCTTGGATTAACCCATCTTGAAGATGATCAGCCATGTTAAACGCTCTACCTATTTCCAAGTGTTGCTGATGTATAAATTTACAAAAAATCCCAAGGACAAGGTTTTATAATTAGTATAGTTAGGGATTTAAAAAATATTGTCTCTATAGTTATACTTGTGAGATAACCGGTAGGCTAAAATAAGGATAATCTAAAACCTTTATATAATTCAGTCTCTTATATTACCCTATTTAACTCTAAATTTCTCGGTGCTGAATACTTGTCCTTGTAGACTAAACATTACTCATCCTACTGATACAGTAGAATCTCTCGAACCTGGAGGATACTGTCCCAATGACAACGCAACTAATTCCTATTAAATCGAAATTCCGAGTGAGATGGCTGAGATGTACGTGTGGCGCCTGATGTATGCTGGGTAGTATGCCAGTATCATAGGAGCTTCTTCGGTCAACCGTTCCGAGTCAGAGCTTCTCGTCCTGCAGTAGTACTAATATGAATTATTGTTAAAAGATTGTCCGTATCCTGTTTGTAGTCAGCACCAGACGTTCAACGACAATAATAATCTCGGGTCTTTGAGTACTTCGTTCCGGAAAGTACGGAGGAGTAACAGACAACCGGCGACAGTACAGACCCGAACGCCGGTTGAACGGATGTTCAAATAGAAATACATATTTGACTTGCCTCGGCCTTCAGTTTCATTTTACCCAACTTTCTCCTCGTCTGGCCGGGTTCCCCTCATCGTTGCTTCGATTCTCATCTCAAGACATTTATCCAAAACAATATGAGCGAAAGATCTCCCTATCGAATTGCAATCTTCGGGGCCGGAGATGCTGGTTGCATCGTCATTCGTGAAGCGACACGCCTGCCAGAGTTCCAAGTCGTTGGGGCGCTCGTGTTTTCGGACAAGAAGAAGGGCCTTGATATCGGCACGCTGGCCGGCATCGCACCTCTTGGAATGACAACCACTGCCGACTTGGAAGAGTTCCTCAAGATCGAGTGCGATGCAGTGGTACATACCGCCCTTGACACTCCTGCCTCGAACACGCAGGCGGACTTCACCAAGCTCCTAGAGGCGGGCAAGAATGTCGTTACAAGCCACCCATATAGCTATCTGCCAGCGCGCGAGCCTTCGTTTGGCGAGGCAATTAAGCAGGCCTGTAAGCGAGGCAATTCGACATTCCACGCAACCGGATTGAACCCCGATCTGATAACCCAGCGTGTCGTGACGCTACTAACCTGCCTTTCCAACGACATCAAACGCATTCAGCTCGAAGAGTACTTTGACTGTCAAGATCAGGCCAATGCTGCTAATCTGCAAGTTATTGGGCTTGGCGAGGACGTTTCAAGCACCATGGATGAGACCAGTCCCGCTGTCTGGTACCAGAAGCATTACAATTACCAGATGATCTACCACGTCGGTCGCGAGTTTGGCGTCAAAATCGATCGAATCGAAGCTACATGGGAGTGTCTACCAGCTCCACAAGATATTGCTCGACCAGTCATGACAATCAAGAAAGGCCGAACTGCTCTCATCTCGTATACTTCGACGGGCTACGTTGATGGTGCGCCATTCATCAGCATCAAGATTACCTATTTCTTCGGCCAAGAAATGAAACCGCCACAGCTTGACCAAGATAACGTGTACATCGTCACCATCGAGGGTAGGCCATCATCACGGACGGTCTTGAGCCTAAAACCCTCCTATCTGACCGATGCAAAAGAGATAGAGGGGGAGCCTGCCGCTGCTGCCTATGTCACCTTCGCCGTCGCACTGCTTCAAGCTGTGCCAATGGTTGTCGAGGCGGCTCCAGGGTTCAAGGCTCCAGACATCCCACCAGTTCACTGGAAGAAAGACCAGAGGAGCCATGTAGGGTCCTGTTATACAGAGACCTAAAGAGGTGACAGTGGGATCATCTTGGATTACGGCCAGTGGTTAGAAGACACTTTGATCAACCCACGGAAGGGCCGTAGTAATAGTACTATAAATATAATAACCAAAAGGTTGAATAAGTATTCGTATGTACCTAGCTAGGTATTCACGCAAACTAAAAGCCTTAGCGCTCAGGCGTCAATATCAATAACTAAAAATAGAAAAAGAAAAGCCCATCGACTCACGTCCGGCTTGCGATTTGGATCCTCCTCTTTAAAAATCGTCTACCAGTTTTCTATAGTATGCATGATTTGCTGCTATTCCTGGGCTGTAATATCACGCATTTTCAACTTATAACACGCCAAAATCATCTCCCAGCCAAGAAGCCCGCAAAATGAGTCACTTTCGTGACCGGAAGCTGACCAGCGATGAGCTAGCTGGTGCTACGCAATTTGTCAGGTTCACATCAGCCCGCCTCCTCAAAGACTCGTCAGCAGTCGTCAAGGTTGGTGTCTGCACACGCCTCGCAGAAGCCGAAACCATGAAGTTCGTTCGTGACCGAACTAGCATACCTGTCCCCGAAGTGTACAACGCGTACAAGGACGAGTCTACAGGCAAGGTCTGTATCGTCATGGAATACATCACGGGTAAAAGACTCGATGAAGCATGGGCTGATTTCACCGAAAATGAAAAAGAGTTGGTTGTTCAGCAGCTTCGGCGCTATTTCAATGAGCTTCGTCAGATCGAGGGCGACTTCGTTGGAAGCATTGATGGCTCTGCCTGTAACGACCAGTTCTTTTCAGACACCCTGGACTATGGACCGTACAAGAATGAACAAGAGTTTAACAAAGGACTCATAAAGGCGTGGCTAAAGAAGGGAGAGGACCCATTCTTATTGTTGTTGTCCAAAGTCCAGCTCAGTGTTATGCAAGGTCATGATATTGTTATGACGCATAACGACTTTGCACCGAGAAATATTCTGGTGCGAGGGGCACAAGTAGTTGCTATACTGGACTGGGAGTATTCGGGATTCTACCCTGAGCACTGGGAGTACTGTAAAGCGCTTTGGCGTCCGAACTGGCAGAGTCAATGGACTAAAGACAATCTCGTGGACCGGGTACTGGATCCGTATCTCAAAGAGGTAGCGGTTATCTGGAACACGTCTGGGTTATGGTGATCGGTAGTATACTGGGCCAATTTTGGGTTTGTTTTATAAGAAGAACACACTACAATATTCGCTCTTTGTATATTCCTTGGGCTCTACGTCTCCTTTGGGTCTCACACAATGTCTGTTGAAAGGTTTTCATTGTTCTAGAAGCTTGAACATACCTCACAAGTCAAGATGATCAAGCTGCAACAAGAAGATCATTTCAAACATCCAAAGAGTTTCCCAGCACAATTCGACAGCCTGGTCTGATTTATAGAAACAAACGATATGCCATTCAATCCCTATACCTTTAGCACCATGGCCCCTACCTCTTCTTGCTTGTGCTGTGATTACCAGAAAGGAGTAAAGGGCTATTTGAACTCGGTGTTTGACAATCTGACCATAAACGAGCATTTATAGATGCATCTTATTTGAGACAGTATCGAGGGCTACATTCATAAATCTACAATGCATAGGACTCACTACGTGCGGCGACAGATAGACATCCTACTTTTTCAGCATTATAAACTATACTTCACTGAGCTATGCACTCGCAATCGTTTAGACGATAGTAGTATTATAGGATGATACAATCTTTGACACTTGTTCAGATTAAATAGCTTTCAGAGAATTCCAGTCCTAGCTAATTCCAGTCGTGTAAGTAGAAACGACTCTGGCTAACCTCTGGTAGATCAAGTCCAATCTTCTTTAGATCAGGGACTGTGAGCGTAAAATTTCCCAATCCAGTTGTTTCCAGATGACTAGGCTGTTCATGATGGACCTAAATTATTGAATCTAGATGTCTTGCTGAGTCAATACCCTCAGTTGATGGTCCCAAACTAATCTCTTTCTCTAGGGGCATACGCTCCAAAGTGTCTCGGATCACTCGGTAGCGTCCATCAAGGCCAATTAAACAACTACCAACAGGCTTGTCCTACTGTTTGTTTCGTCTTCCGGAAGGAATAGAAAAGGTAGACCGTGGGAACATGTAACGGAGTGAAGGATGAGGACCGTAAAGTATAGTGTGACATACATCAGGAGCATAGCTTCAGGTCCCGATTCATATTTTCTTTGCAAAGCCCTTTCCTGTATCATTTTCTAGAAACTTAACTCCAGTCATGTGCACCATGTTCACGGTCTTTGCGTCTCAAGGCATAGTCTTGCTGTTGCCTTCGGGTTATTAGGAGCTTCCTGACTTGTATATGCCGTCCCAACCTCTGTCATATATGATATACTTCAATATCATTTTTGGTTTGCTGTAGAACGAAATAACCCTGTGCGAGAATATCGTTATCTCTTTCTAAGATTTAGTAGCAAACAGACACTCTGACTTGATACGCAGACATGCACTTGATCTAGTTTGACCAAGCCTTTCAAAAAACAAAACCACTTCCTCATATCTCCATGATGTATAGCAAATCCATGTAATGTGACGACTTTTAATAATGGCTTTTTCGCATCTTCTATATCCTGGTCGCCTTCACTGTTCTTGTAACTGAATGTCGGTGTTTCGTGGTGGACAAGCAGCAAAATCATTGTCTTTCTCAGTGTGTAACGCCTGACGGAGCAGTAACTAAGCCAACTTCTAAATTTCTCTGGTCTTTGTATCTGGTGCTCTCCATGATTACACTAGATAATGTTGCACGAAAGTGAAGAGCCCAATTTGTGTGACATTTTCCCACTAACGAAATATCCAAGATTACGGAACTCAACAGTAGCTGCCATGCTCAATGACTTAATCATTTATATTGAGGTTGGCTACTATGAACTAAAACCAATCGCTTACACCATAAGCTCCGGCACGCACTTGTGTAGGCCTTACTGGGGATATCGTTTGTCCGGAACTAAATTACTCAAGTGCATATGAAGTATTCATCTTGTCACTCGTAGATTATGCAAAGATATGCTAGACAGTACATCTATCCCTCCCTGCCTCGTACCCACTGGGTTCGTTTAGCTATCTAGCTCTGTTAAGCCGTCGACAAGCCTGATCAAGATGTTCATGCATTCATCGGGGAACCAGCTTGGGTGAAGCGTATGCTGAGACAGCTCGTGTCGAATGTCATAGATATCTGAGTGGAGACGAGAAGGGCAGAGGCGGCAGAAAAGGGGGTGAACAGGCAGAGATCAAAGATACTTGGCTTGCTGGGGCCTCGTTGTGACGGGACAAGGCACTATTCTCTCCGTCGTAACAATCTCGCTCATTCACTGATAAAGTTCCTCGATATGGAGACGTTCTCCAATTTTTATTCCCACATATGGGCACATCTCATCTTAGCATTTTGACAGTAGTGAAGCAAAATACATTGCTACGCCTTACGAGGTGGATTGGACTTCAAGGTCCTCGAACATGGTGGGAGTCATACTTCCGCCCTTTGAGAACAAGAGCAAGGCGGATAAGGCATAGTGCGTACTGCAATATTGTAATATTGTACCCGTACTCCATTGCCAGTTACTGCTGTGCATACGTTTGCACTCCACTTCCTCATATCCTGGTCGATGGATCTAAGACTAGCTTAGGCGATGAGACTTGGTATCCTCGGCACACACCCTGACTACTCAACACTGTGCGGTTACCTCGTTCATCTGCCTTGGAACAGATCTTATATGCAGCTCGCGGATCCTTACCGTTGCAGTAGTTAGTGTCGTGACTGAACCGCAGGGGGTGACAAAACTTTGACACGTTACATGCCCCATGGATAAACCGCAGATTTCTTGACATGATTATGTATTCTGAAACAGACCTTGTTAGCAACCGAGAGCAAATTTCATTACGAGTCATGGAACCGCTGTTCATCCGTTGCAGCCCCTGCGATCCGTAGAGGGTTTGCTTTGTGCTCCAGCATCGTGATCCTCTAGTAGGGGCTTTAGTTCCTCCCCGGGGGCCGCGTTCCTTCAGAGGCCGATGTAGCGCTTCCGTTGCTGACTGCTAACGGGACAGTCGGCACGGCCCGTCAGCAGTCAGCTTAGCTCAGAATCAGTCGATAGCTCTTCTTAGCGGTAAAGCTAGGAGGCTGTGGAGGACTACGCGAGTTCCGAAGGATTGCACCAATGTCTGAAGCTGGATTGATAAATCTTTGCCAACTCCCAACTGCAGCAGCTTCTCTACCGTGATTAACCTGCCTCTGCCAAGTCAAGATGCGTCTGCAAGTCGTGACCGCCGTAGCCACGTTGGCTGCCACCTCAGCCTGCCAGACCCTTTGGTCCCGCGATGTCGACTACAAGGCGCTTAGCAAGGAGCTTTCCAGCTCCGCAAAGGTCTACTTTCCTGGCTCAGAAGATTTCAAGGTGGCGTCCACTCGTTGGTCCAACCTCGACACGCCAACCGTGAACATTGTCGTTGTTCCTAGCACGGAGAACGATGTCGTCGAGACGGTAAGCTCTACATATCTATACTTTTTCGATACGCCCATCATTCCCTCTTTCGACCGTTGGTTTCTTCTCCCCGATATGTCAGATCTCTCTCGCATATCACCCACGCGAGTATGTGAACCAACAGCACTCGGCTAATATCGCTTCATAGGTCAAGTTCGCCAATAAGAAGAAGCTGCCCTTCTTGGCTTATAACGGTGCTCATGGGGCAATTACCACTCTCGGAAAGATGACCCAGGGTATCGAGATCTATCTCGACCAGCTGAGCGGTGTCAAGATCGCCCAGGACGGAAAGAGTGCCACTATTGCTGGTGGAACCAAGTCTAAGACGGTCATCGAGACGCTCTGGGAAGCTGGCAAACAAACCGGTAAGTTCAGTCCCAATTGTACATGGGGGGGTATGAAAACAAGATGAGACAAGAAATTCTGATTCAGTCTCACAGTCACTGGCTGCTGCGAATGTGTCAGCTATCTCGGTCCCGCCCTGGGTGGTGGCCACGGCTGGCTTCAGGGTCGCCATGGACTTGTTGCTGACCAGTTCGAGTCCATCAACATTGTGCTTTCTAACGGTACTCTTGCCACTGTTGGTCCTGAGTCCGAGCTGTGGTGGGGTCTCAAGGGAGCTGGCCACAACTTTGGCATTGTCACCTCGGTCACATCCAAGATTTACGATGTTGAATACAACAACTGGGCCTTTGAGATCATGACCTTTAAAGGAAGCAAGGTAGAGGAGCTCTACGAGGCAACCAATAAGTACATCCTCAAGAATGGCACTCAGCCTACAGATCTCATCAACTGGTCGTATTGGTTCAACTTGCCTGACGTGGATCCTACTGGCGTAAGTTTATACTCAGATCCATGATGTACACTACGTATCATTTCTAACAACTATCGACAGCCTGTCGTTCAAATCATTCTCATCCAGGAAGGTGTCGACGCTATTGACTCTGCATATTCTGCACCTTTCCTCAAGCTCGACCCCATCTCTGTTGACAAGCAGAAGGGCTCTTACACGGACCTTGCCAAGTGGGTGGGTGTCTCTACAACTGATGGACCCTGCCAGAAGAACGGAGCCATGAACCCACGGTTCCCCATCTACCTCGAGACTTTCAACGCGGCTGCACAGAAGAAAGCCTTTGACTTCTTCGCCGAGAACGTCCGTGGCGGCTCTGCCTTTAACAACTCCTTGGTTGCTTTTGACGGTTACTCTACCCAAGGTGTCAAGTCGATTGAATCCAAGAGCACTGCCTTTGCGTACCGTGACCAGAACATCCTCGTCGGGCCATTGATCACCTATACACCTGGTAGCGCCGAGTTGGACAAGAAGGCCGCCGAGGTGGGTAGCAAGATCAGACAGATTCTCCACGAGGGAACTGGACGTGAGCATGTGCCGGCATATGTCAACTACGCGTACGGCGATGAGGGCCCAGAGCAGTGGTACGGCAGTGAGAGCTGGAGACAAAGCCGCCTGCAGAGCCTGAAGAAGGCCTATGATCCCGAAGGGCTGTTCAGCTTCTATGCACCAATTGTTTAGAATGTGTTTGTATCATTTTGTGCAGCTACATGTATGTACCTGGAGATCATCTCGGGATGCTGCTAGGTGGTTGCTCTTTGCGGAATATCATTAGACTATGTATAGCTTGGGGGCTTTAGATAGATGTGGTGATAGAGAGAGGCTGATATGGAGAGCTCAACTGCACTAATCCTTCACACCACCAAGTCCGTTGAATCATGACATCTTTACATTGTTTGCGTATCAACGATGGTAGATTTTGCCGCAGTGGAGTAACGCACAGAGGAGTCGCTTATAGATCTTGATCACAGTTTCGACTTTTTGTTATGGAAGTGATTAGTGACAAGTTTGAGTCTAGCGGACATCACATTAAGCGTCATTAACCCGAGTAAATTGCTCGGTGCATCATCTCGCCACGGCATTAGAAAGGAGCACAACGTGGAACTTGGAATCACAGTAGGCTGGGAAGTCGTTGAAGTCCTTCTCCCCGCGCTCCAACCAGAAAATATCCTTGAGGTTTGTGTCGGCCTCGTGGTGGAGGACAGAAGCAATGAAGATGAGACGCTTAGGTTGGTTAAGGAGGCTGGTAAGGATATAAGGGGCGACGACGTTGACAAAGACGCTCGAGGTCTGACTTGCGAAAGAGCCCGTAGAGAAGCCCAGAATTCAGGATGACGGCATCAAAGGTGTTGCACAGGGGGAGGCAGAGGAGAATTCGCCCAACGAGATGGTACAAAGGCGGCGGACAAAGGGAACCCATTTTCAAACAAATACGGGCAAAGTCAGCATTCTCGACAAGGGAGATTTCCCTCCTATTGCTGCCCGGCATCAGTTGAAGTGGAGGAGAACCCCCATCTTGAACCCCCAACTGAGTTGTTACTCGGCGTCAAGATTCTGGGGAGAAGAGGGATCTAGTGGATCGTTCTACTGTGCAAGACTGTGCCGCTGCTTGACTCGTAAAAAGTCCAATGTCCCACCCAGGTCAGACCAGGGTGTTACGGTCCACAAGGAATGTGACCCAAGTGACAGAGCTCCCCTGGCCCTATGGAGTAAGAAGGCTTGGTTCACACTTGAAGGCTTCGAGCTTCAACCGTTGCTTCTTTGAGGCTTCCGATGCTATGCTACGTCAAGGACCCTCCCCCCTTCGGCCTGGATCTAAACTCAATGCATACATACATATGCATGCTACCGAATCTGTTATAAATGCCGCACAGCCGCATGTAACTATTCAAGTAATCATGGCGGTAGGGGTGAGTAGATGAGACGTCAAAAACCATGACATCATTACGTAAAGTCAAGAGAATAATGTCCCTTTGTTGACGCCTTGAGAAAGCGCAATGTCAGAATCGTGGGGATATTCGGGGGCTCCGGGACTGGTCGTGAGCCCGGTCGCCCGGGTGAGGAAACGGGGCCGATTCTTTTCACTTGGACGGATCTCTACCTATCTGAACATGTCTGTAACAGTGGCTCTAGCATCTGCAAGTATCGTACAGTATCTACAGGCTACCGAGTGCGACATCGGGCAGAGGTGCAACGGCACAGATGTAGATTCTGAGCAACCTTGTGTAAACAAGCACTGCAAATCGATTCTTGCTTGGCCAGCCTAGAGCTTCAAGATTCTCTTGTCTGATACCATCATCACCAATCATCAATTACAATGGCTACTACAAACGCACCTCCCTTGGGGAGATTCCGCTACCTGACTCGAGGGGCTAAGCCGACCCCAAGCAACGAGGCATATCTGCTTCCTTCGCTCTCCGAGTTTGGAGATATCGTCACGTTGCCTCTCACCGACCTGAAGCCCTCTTTGGATCTTGGAGACAACTCTCCGTACAAACTCTCAGTCCACGGTTTCACCGCTCGTCGGCACCACTCAGCCCTGCATTCAGCTCCATACAATCGAGCGAGTTGGAACAATGAGAAGCTCCTGCGTCAAGTATACTTTCCAGAAGTTCAAGCCTTTGTTCAAGACTTGACGGGATGCAAAAAGGCTGTGGTCTCTGCTGCCGTGGTGCGAAACCGGCTATACAGCGAGGGTGATGAGCCTCCTACCATACAAGCCGAAGAAACTGATCAGACTTCAAATGATAATGATAATGATACGTCTCAGCTGTTTCCACCCATCTTTGGTAATTCGGTCAAGGATGGTGTCTGTCCAGCTCCGAAGGTGCATTTGGACTGCACGCCAAAGGGCGCAAGATATCACATTCGGCAATACCATAGTGAAGTGGCTTCGGCGGCTGAGGGGGTCATTGAAGCTGAAAATCGGCTTCTTGAGTCTGGTGTGCAATGGCAAGACCTCAAAGACCATTATCAAGGCAAGAAGGCAGAGCAGGATGGAATTCCTCGCTTCGCTCTCTTTTCCATATGGCGACCACTGAAGACGGTTCATCGCGATCCTCTCGCGCTATCATCCGCTGCCTCTTTTCCTGAGTCTGATTACGTCCCTTCTGATCAGCGTGAGCCTACGGATCACCGTATTCCCACTCACTTGTATCGGATTATTGATCCCAACGCCCCAAAGTCAGATGGCGCCAACGGGCACGTTGAGGGTGAACACAAGGACGAAGACACATACCTGACCCAAAGCTATCTAGCTTATGCCCCTCGAGATAAGGAGCAAAAGTCCCATGGCTGGCATTTCATCTCGGAACAACAGCCTTCAGATGTCTTGGTGATTCAGCTGTTCGACAACGAGATGGAAGCTCACGCAAGGGCACCGCGGGAAGAGGGCAAGGGCGCGTCTGATCTGGGGGTTGGAGGAGCCATCCACAGTGCATTCGAGTTGGTCGATCAAGATGAAGAGGCTGAAGCTCGGGAGAGTATCGAAGTAAGGGTTGCAGCGTTCTGGTGAAGGACAAAGCTCCTCAAAGTTCAGTGCAGGATCTGCTGTGGTCAAACTAGATTTGCTAGCTGTTGATTACTTGTGTCGATTCGGTCAATAAACCAGAGAACTCGTAAGCCACTGAGCAACACACTACATAAACTATGGTCACACTACTTCAAACGAGCAATGTGAGTGCGTGTAGAAAAGGGTTTCTCATATCACAAGCACCATATTATTATACAATAGTGAGGCAAAGTTATGTACCTGAAAGAAGACTGGCTGTTCAACAAGTTGAAGATTTGATATACCTGGTATGCCTTCAGATTGACTAGCCACTAGCTCGCTTGACTCCGAAACGCTGTCCCAGAACAATAAACTGTGCGACAGTAATGGTCCGGCGAAGCGCCAAGGCTTCCTGCTTATTGAAAGCTCTGTCCACGGCGTCCTGAGTAGCATCCCAATCCACAAAACCCAGCTTCTCCACGTTTTCCTTTGTCACAAGCTCCATCATCTTGCGGTGCAGAGGTCCGCCTGGCCAGAACTTCCTCGGACCCATGTAGGCCTTCTTGCTCATGTTGTAGACCTCATCAGTGACATAAGGCTTGACCGCTTCCCGAAGGATATGCTTCTCGCGGAAAGTCTTGTCTTTTGCGTTGTACCTCATCTTGAGACTAGGCGGTACATTGTTGACATATTCCGTCAGATGATGATCAAGGAATGGACAACGGCTCTCGACCTGATGAACCATGTCGATGTTGTCTCCGTTGTACCTCAGGATAAAATGAGGCATAAAAGTCTTGACAAACATGTATTGAGCAGTGTGGACGGGATGCCACCGCTTGAGGATCTTATCCCGGACCTGTCCATCAAAGCCCTCAGCCAGACTGGTCTCAGGCGTGCTGTAGCCGTAGATTTTGGTCCAGCTTGAGAAGGGCAAACTGCCAACTCTCGCAATTGAACTGGTGACATGGCTGTTGTTCAACATGCGCTTCGTTGAGATGGGGACTTTGGCGGTGAAGTCACCAAAGATACCATACTTGGCCTGTTCACTGGCTAGACGGTATGCTTCCTCACGGTCAGCATCTGTCATGATAGCAGGCCACGAATGGTCGGGTTCGCTGAGTGAATCAGCTCGGAACGCATCGTAACCCCCAAAGTGCTCATCAGAACCCTCTCCTGTAAAAGTGTTAGAGGCTGCACTACAGTGTACTTGTACGCAAGAGGAGCCACGTACCAGTGATGACAGCCTTGATACCCTGAGAGTGCACCGCTTCTGCCAACGCTAACCGACCCATGCCGTTGAGGTCGGGGAGAGGGACTTCGCTGTGCCAAGTGGTGTCCTCGAATCGTGCTGCAAGGGCTTCTTCATCCATCTTGACAAGATGAATATCAACACCCAGCCAGTCGGCTGTTCGTCGAGCAATCGCTACAAGCTATCAGCTGGGCGTTCAGGGCTTTGCCTCTCGTCAAATACGTACCAGATTCATCTGCACCACTATCTTCATCGAACTGGACAGTGTAGCATTTCATATTGGAGGGGACTGAGTCGGCCTCGTTACCCAGCTTTGTGCCCTGTTTCATGAGATGGGCTACCATTCCAGCAACCGATGATGAGTCTATTCCGCCGCTGAGGTAGACAGCCACAGGAACATCTGCTTTCAAGCGGATCTTTACAGCCTCCAAAAGTCGTTCTCTGACTCCTTGGGTAATCTCGTCTTCGGATCTTGCATCCTTTGCAAACTAACGAGTATCTTGTGTCAGCTTCACTCGTGAGGAGGGATTCAAGCCTCTACCTTGTCGGGGTATTCAAGATCCCAGTATGGCTTCTGTTCCTCCCTCTCATTGGGTCGGCATGTTAGATAATGTCCAGGAAGAACCTATAATGTCCAAGTCAGAGACTTGCTGCGCCGGCGGCCGCTGGAAATGCATACCCTGTGTACACCCTTGAAGAAAGTGGTTGAATCAACTCTCCAGCTCTGCTCCCGTAACGTCCGGACACACCACTCGGGTTGAAGCCCAAATGCTAGAAAGGATTTGATCTCGGTTGCCACCAACAACTTGTTCTGGTGCACTGTATAGTAAAGTGACTTGATCCCATAGCGATCCCTGGCTGCAATGAGCTGCTGGCGGTTCGCGTCCCAGAGGACAAATGCAAACTCGCCCCTCAGGTGAGAGATGAAGGAGAGGCCATAGTGCTTGTACAAAGCAATGACGATCTCGCAATCGCTGTTTCCAACAAATTTGAACTCGCTGGATAACTGGGCTTTGTAACGCTCATAATCATACAGCTCGCCGTTTACGACGGCATGGATGCCGCCTTGTTCGTCATGGAAGGGTTGGTTTCCACTGGGGCTTAGGTCGATGATCGACAGTCGAACATGGCCAAGGCCTGTCAACGAGATTTAATCATCTATCTGTACGATATATCTGAACGGTCATATAGGACGGGAAGACTTACCAACATGATGGTCGTCACTGAACCAACGGCCACGGGCATCTGGTCCACGATGGGCAATGAGATCCAGGCTGCTCTCCAGTTCATCTGCCACATGCTTGGCTTCACCGTTTACGACGGGTGACCCGTGTTCTCCCGGGTGGCTCAGAAAGGCGCTGATTCCACACATGGTTGACAGACAAGACGAGACAGACAGAGATACAGAACACGACGAGATGCAACACCGAGGGCCAACAGTCTTGGTCTTGACATGACCAGCCAAAGCAGATTCCTACTATCTACCGATATCGGGTGTCCTCTAGCCGCAACGGGCAGCAAGAGACTGACGAGGCCGCTCTCGTGTGTTATCCACTCCAAGGTACAGCTGTAATCCTACGTACAAAGCCTCCTTCACCCCACAGTCCCTTTGAGGAAGGGAGAAGCCATCCTTGGCAACGAAAACTCAAGCATCCACTGAAACCCACATCAATATCTTACGTCCTCCGGACCCTGGTCGCCGCTAAAGCGTGCGTACTACTCGAGCTGGTGCCGGACCTGGGCCGCGGCTACATTGGAAGGCTCTCCGGAATAGATATTCACGCATCCATCATAACCAAACCTGAAGGGCGAGTAAGGCTCTGCTCGAGTAAGCACTTGTTTTTATCCCTGTAAAACGGCCCGATGCGACGGTCCGCTCGGCAGGCGCCGTGGCTAAAAGGCCTCTAGTACAGCATAAGCTTAGTCGAGCTCCATACAAGAATGTATCCGTTTGCATACGCCCCTGTTGAACTGACTCGTGGTACACAGTGCATCGAGCCAACCTCGATATGACGCAATTCTATATATTCGTCCTAGCCGTGGCTCCTATTAATCTAATCTGATACTAGACTAACCTTGATTCCTATCGGTTGCAGTATACATGGTTCCTGGGCGTCTGAAAATGTATGCTCAACTCCACCCAGGGCCCACGCCATGTTTTCTCACAGCCTGTCGATTCCACACGCAATACCATGTTGAAACTACAGCATCCGAGTGGATTCTCTACGATATCACGTCAACATGGACTCGGTGGCGGACGGGCAGCATGTCTTCCCGGCTAGTGCTGAGCGGGATGTCGAGAGACTCCGAGCCGAGGGCAAACTGAAGCAATACACATCATGGATTCATGTACGGCACGTTCGGCAGATTTCTAGCGTTGGACCAAGTATAGCATAGCTTCAGCGGCTACATAGTACAGGCGTCTTGAAATCTCCACAGTACAATCGGTGGCCAGCAACCTACTGGGATTGTGGTATGGCGTCTTGCGGACAAACGGAGTCTTGAGGCTGTCTGAAACCTGACAATGCGGCGCTTGGTCTATCCGTCATTCCTTGGGAGAAGAGAGCACGTCGTAGGATTCAGGACCCTCTCTCCAAGTGATGGGCGCGGCTAACAGAAAGAATTTCGATCGATTGGTGGAAGTCCGAGAGTCTATTTCTTTTACGCAAACGAGACTGCGTAAACGAACTCTATGGGGTATTGTCAGATAGGTTCACGCCACAGTCTTCAACTTGCAGTATAGTGAGTGGCATATTCGCGAATAAGGTTGCAAGGCCATCATCGTCGTAGTTTCAAGGGCAATGGAATCGTTGATTATCAGATTTCTATATGCATGACTATCTTTTAAAAGGGTTCATCGAGTTGATGAATAACTGTAAAAGCTATGAGTCCGTCAACTCATGCACACAAGCTCGCTCCATGATCAGTTATTCTTGGCTCCTCAATCCACCATCAATTCTTCCATGTAAAATTACTCGCCATGGCTCCTCCTGCAGCAGTGTCACCGCTTCTTGTCCCCCACACTGGCTTCCCTCTGGACTTTCAAGAGACAGAGACAGAGACAGAGACAGAGACAGAGACACAACTGGCCACAGTCAAGATCCCGTGTACAAGCCTAAGTAGCAAGGCACTCACGAACTGGCTACAGAAAGAGGGCAAGAATCACTTGAACTTTCTTCAGGCTGCATGGTCTCTCTCTCTTCGGAGCTATACTGGCTCTGAGGACCTGCGGTTCAGCTGTCTGAGCCCAAACAGGTACGTGACTTTGGGTAGCCACCCCTGACATGAGATTGACATGGTGAAATGAAGGAGTTACTACTGCCATGTCTCGCCTTCACAGCCTGTGCGGAGTCTCTTCGATATACAACCGGTGGAATCGGTTCAGGAGAGCAACGCAACGTTCTGGGGAGCCAGCTCTGCTGTTTATGTTGAACAAGAGCATCAAGATAAATATGGAAAAGTACGGCCTAACAATGTTGAAGAGGTAAGTACTGATAACCAAGTAATTTTGGAGAAGAATCTGTAGCTGAAATCTTTGGTGTAGCATGCTCTCGTTGCCCATCTCTCACCACGGCCAGAGGGGCATCACCCTAGCATTGGGATTCACTACAAGACTTCGCTCATCTCTTCAGAGCTCGCCGAGATGATCGCTGCAACATTGTACAAGGCCATGGAAGAGATTTTCTTCAAAATCGACTCCATCATTGGAAACCTTGATACATGCAGTGACGCCGACATCAGCCGTCTCGCTCAATGGAACAGAGCATCTCTTGAACAAACCCCCTCGGCGCAGCCCGTACACCAAGTCATCTCCCTGAAAAGTGCCACACAGCCCCAATCTATCGCTGTATCAGCGTGGGATGGAGAGTTTACCTATCATGAAGTAGACCGGCTATCTTCAGGTCTAGCAATATGGCTTCAAGGCCTTGGCGTTGGCCCAGAGGTGTTTGTTTCCCTTGTCTTCGACAAGTCGAGATGGGCAGTCGTTGCACAGCTAGGTGTCCTGAAAGCAGGCGGTGCCTATTTCTTTATCAACCCATCCCACCCCGTGCACTATAGTCGCAGTCTGGGCTCGTCTGTAAGCCCAATCATCGCGGTATGCTCGCCAAGATATACCTCACTTGCCGAAGAGCTTGCTTGTGAGGTTGTCGCCGTTGGGGATGAGGTTCGCCGTCTTCTGGAATCGATACCCGTGGATGATGATCCCCAATCGCCAGCAGTGGACAGAAACACGTCCAATGCCATGTACATCACCTTTACATCTGGAACAACAGGTGTTCCGAAGGGCATTGTCACTGAGCATTCTGCGTTTTATCACATGGCCATGGCCAACGGACAAGCTCTTCAGATCGGCTCCTCGACCAGGATGCTACAGTTTGCATCGTACTCGTTTGATGTGAGCAACCGTGACACTCTTGTCACTCTGATGTTTGGTGGTTGTGTTTGCATTCCTTCCGAAGATGAGCGCCTTAACGACCTCGCTGGGTTCCTAAATCGCCACTCGGTGAGCCTCGCAAGTCTAACGCCATCAATGGCAAGTACATTGTCTCCCGCCTCATGCCCAAGTCTCCAGGGACTGGTTCTTGGAGGTGAGCCCATGACCGAGGGCCACATATCTACTTGGGCCAAGCATGTGCGACTTTACAATGCATATGGTGTGAGCGAGAGCACCGGCATAGCAGCATTGGCATCAGAGATCAAGCCAGGTCGCTCGCCAAGCAACATAGGCTATGGATGCGGATCCAGCTTATGGGTTGTTGCAGTTGACCAGCCTGACAGACTAGCACCTATTGGCGCACTTGGAGAACTGGTCATTGAGGGGCCTTGTGTTTCTCGGGGATACTTGGGAGACAGAGATAGGACCGACAAGCACTTCACGGCAACTCCAGCTTGGAAGAGAAGGATTCTCAAAGAGTTCGGTGGCCATCACCCAGGGAAACGGGCCTTTCGCACGGGTGATCTGGTGCGATATAATCTTGACGGGTCGTTGCAACTAGCGGGCAGAAGAGATCACCAAGTCAAAGTCAATGGACAACGACTTGAGCTGACGGCAGTCGAGCATCATGTAGCTGCATGCTCCCAAGTCGCCGAGGCTGGCTTTCTCCATACAGCCGTTGTGGCTGTCAAGGGAGAGAACAATGGACCTACCAAGCTCGTTGCCTTTCTGGGGCTCGACACGTCAAGAGAGACACATAGTCCCTCACAAATGGTGCCGGAACAGTTGAAAGGCATGGATACCTTGCGAGAGGCTCTCAGGCGCCATCTTTTCGACGACCTGCCGACGTACATGGTTCCGTCCGAGTTCATCTTTCTGCAGCATATGCCACTCACAACCTCGGGCAAACTGAACCGACTTCTTTTACAAAACACAGCTGCTGAAGCTCTGTTGGAGGGCCAGAAGGGCGCAACCGACGATTCAGGATCGCACGGGGCCGAGGCAGCGACCTCACCAAGAGAAAAGGTTCTTGCACGGACCTGGGCTACGATGCTGGGTATCAGAGACTCAAGCATCATGCGAAATGACTGCTTTTTTCGCCGTGGTGGACACTCCATGGCCGCTATCAAGATGGTTGCCAGTCTCCGTGAACAAGGCTATATAATTTCCGTATCCGATATCTTCAAGTCGTCGGTCTTGTCGGACATGGCGTCAGTGTTGGTCAAAGACAACAAGAATTTGTCAACGGCGACTCCTTCTCCCTTTTCACTACTGGAAACCTCCCAGGCCATCCTCGATGTGATTGTAGAGGAATCTGGGCTGTCTATTGAGGACATTGAGGATGCATATCCTTGCACACATATGCAGCAAGGCCTGATAGCGTTGACGGCTCAAGACCATCATGCATATATTGGCAGCTATACATGGCAACTGTCACAAGACCTCTCCGCTGAGAGATTTGAGAATGCATGGAAGGCCGTTTGGTTGAACAACCCGATCCTCCGCACTCAAATTATACAAACATCCAGAGGCATCTTCCAGGTTGTCCTCAAGACCAGCATGCCTTGGCAGACTGTCACTGACACCTCAACCTGTTCGATGCAAATCGACGTCAATCAGGGCCCCCTTGTTCGATTCTACGTCAGCAAAGAGTCTTTTCGACTTGACATTCATCATTCTCTATTTGATGAATGGTCTCTTGACCTTCTCCTCGAGCAGGCTGAGCGTGCATATGCTGGAGAAGGGCTCAGCATTCAGCCATTCAGCCCATTCGTTCAACACCTCTTGCAAGAAAGCGACACGGCCATGGATGAGTTTTGGCGTCAAGAGTTCTCTGGCCTCGAGGTAGAGCATTTCCCGGCTGGCGCTTCTGAACCGGGACATGCGGCCGAGAAGGTAGTTCTCGAGCATAGTCTACAGCTTGATGCACAAGTCTCCACCAAGTATACCCTCTCGTCCGTTCTACGTCTTGCATGGGCGATTGTCCTATGGCACCAGACAGGGAGCGAGGACGTCGTGTTTGGAGCCACTGTCAGTGGTCGCAACACCAATATCGATGGAATCGATCAGCTTAGCGGACCAACCTTGGCGACTATACCTGTTCGCATCAAGCTCCCAACAAGCCAGAGTGTCCATGAAGGTCTAGCACGGATCCAGGATCAGTTTGTTAACATGATGCCTCATGAACAAAGTGGATTGTCCCGTATTCGACAGAGTGGGAGGGAGGCTGCTGACGCATGCAACTTCAAGAACCTACTTGTCGTACAACCATATGAGCAGAAGAGAGAGTCTTGCATGTTCAAACCTAGAGCTGGCTCTGCCTATTCTTCCGAGAACGCCAAAGCCTTTGCCAGCTACCCGATGGTGTTGACATGCCGCCCAGAAAAGGGCAGAGTCAATCTCAAGGTGGCATTCGACTCTGTTCTAATGACAACTGAAGCCGGACATGGTCTTCTCAGACTATTGTCGCATGTTATTCAGCAGCTTGTGGCTACAGAGACCATGCGCATTGGAGATGTTAGTCTGGTGCCTCCGCAGGACATGGCCATGTTGAAAGAATGGAATCAACTACTCCCAAAATCCATCGAGACTTGCATTCATGATCGCATTCGGCAACTCTCCATCGCTCAACCCGAGGCACTTGCTATTCACTCCACCGACCTGGACCTCACATATGCACAGCTCGAGGAGCATTCGAATCGATTTGCACACAGCTTGGCAAGCAAGGGAATCAAGCAGGGCGACTTTGTACCTCTATTACTGGAGAGGTCGCCCTGGGCTCCAGTCGTCATGCTAGCCGTTCTCAAGACTGGTGCTGCTTTTGTTCTCTTGGACCTTTCACACCCCGTTCAGAGGTTGCGAACCATGTGCACTATGATCAATGCCAGAATACTTGTCTCTTTTGAAGAACATGGCCATATCAGTGACGAGCTTTCACTTCCCGTCACTATCTTTGACCCCAAGGTTTACACGCAGGGCCTCAACGGGCACACCCAGGTCTCTGAGTGCACTCTGCCGATCACAACTCCCGGCATGGATGCTCCTGCATGCGTCGTCTTCAGCTCGGGATCTACTGGACTTCCCAAAGGCATTGTACTTCCTCACGGTGCTATCGCCACAAGTGCGGCTGTCATGCGAGAACATGGGATGCTCACCCCCCACAGTCGTGTCTTTCACTTTGCCTCGTTTGCATTCGACATTAGCATTGGTGAGATCTTGTTTCCTCTTTCAGCTGGAGCATGTGTGTGTGTGCCCCGCGAAGAAGATCGAAGAGGCAATCCCGCAAAAGCAGCAGGCGACCTCGAGGTGACCTGGGCACTCTTGACCCCCTCTGTGATCAATCTGTTTGATCCATCAGACGTGCCCACGTTGGAGATGTTGGGATCATGCGGCGAGCCTCTCACTACGCAGATTGTGGACATTTGGGCCGACAGGCTACAGTTGTTTGCCATGTATGCACCAGCAGAATGCACCGTCATCTCTCATATTGGGCGCATCTTTCCTGGTGCTAATCCCTCCAATATTGGTCGAAGCTTCGGATCTGTTTCCTGGGTAGCTGACCCAGCAAATCATGATCGGCTGGTCCCCATTGGCGCAGTCGGTGAGCTGATTGTTGAAGGACCCGTGGTCTCATCTGGCTACCTCAACGATCCAGAGAAGACGAACCAAGTCTTCATCACCAACCCGCCTTGGCTTCCTGAGGTCCGTCCTCGCTCTGACTCTGGAAGGATGTACAAGACGGGCGATCTTGTCAGGCAGACGCTTGACGGCTCCCTTCAGTTTCTTGGAAGGAAAGACGATCAGGTGAAACTGCACGGTCAGCGGCTTGAAGTGGGAGAAGTCGAGCACTGCATAACCTCTGTCTGCAAGGCCATCAAGACTGCTGCTGTTGAGTGCATCAAGATCCCTGACCAGAACAACCGAGTGTTTTTAGTGGCATTTATCGCTCCGCAGATAGAGGGAGACTGGGGACAGACCCCAGCTCACGACGCATCATCAGAGGTCAGTGGTCTCGAGTTGATAGAGTCACCCAACGACATCTTTTACTCAAGCATTGAATCCTTGGATGCCTCCTTGAGAGAACTGCTTCCATCATACATGCTGCCGTCGTATTTCATACCACTGGCTCGCGTTCCTCTCAGCTTGTCAGGAAAAGTCAACCGGCGTCTGCTTCGAGAGCAATCAGCAAGTCAGTTGCTGGACAAACTACATCTATACCAGCTGAGAACTAGGAATACCGTCTCACAAGAAGCTCCCATCACGGAACATGATCGACTGGTTCGACAAATTGTTGGACAGGCTCTCCATCTGAATCCAGAGTCGATTGCCATGAATGGTAATTTCTTTGGCCTTGGCGGGGACTCAATCTCAGCTATGGTTGCTTCCACACTCGCCAGACGAAAGGGGATAAACATGCCCGTCGGCAGCATATTCACGCACCAAGTCCTTTCCAAGATAGCGTTGTCATGCGCCGAGGACCATGGCGATACCACCACAACCCCTGGACGATCCAACGGCCATGGACTCGCTGTCCCTTCCAAGAACGGCGGCAAGATCACTCACGATCAACTCCCAGGCCATATTCCGAAAGACATCATTGAGAACGTTGTGGAAGCCAGTCCAGCAACTGAGTTTCAAATCATGACACTCTTCAACTTTTATAGCCGGTATCTATGGATTGCATTGCCCGATGGCGTTGACGAAGAGCGCCTACTAGCAGCTTGCGATTCTCTTGTCCAGAAGCACTCCATCCTGCGCACGGTTTTTTATACCAACAACGACAAGTCAGTTATACAGCTGACCCTACGCAAGGTGCCTGTCGGCCTGGTTCGTTATTCAGACGTCGATGATCTGGACAAACATTGCGCAGATGATTCTCTCGCCATGGAGGTGCCTATTGACGGTCAGCCAGGATTCCAAGTACAGCTCTTGAAGATGAGAGACTCAAAGATGTTCCTGGCTCTGCGACTGCCACATGCCCTATTTGATGGGTTGTCATTGAGTACCATTTGTGACGACCTCAGTTCTGCATATGGCGGGAAAGCTATTCCACCTTGTGCTCAGTTCTCAGACCACGTACGGCATGTGTGGGAGAGACGAACGCCTGAGACATACAATGTGTGGAAAGATGTGCTCAAGAACACTCCAATGACCAGCATGAACAGCAAATTCTTCAACTGCGAGAAGACGAGCTCGAAATTGCGAGGAGACGTGGAACATCCTCGAGGTGTGACGGCGAGAGCAGAAACTGCACACATCTCCCCTCCGCGCAATACCACAATGGCTACCTTGGTCAAACTGGCGTGGGCAATCACGCTTTCTCGCCTTTTCACCCCTCGCAAAGAGGGCAATGGCTTGAACGATGTTGTCTTTGGCCAAGTCGTACACGGCCGTGGACTTGGGATTCCTCACGAGGACCGCATAGTTGGCCCATGCCTCAATATCATCCCCGTCAGAGTACACTTCCCTTCATCGCCTGACAAACAAGAGCTGCTCTCTCAGGTCCAACAGCAGCACATCCAAACCATGCCTGTCGAGAACCTCGGCCTTGGGGAAATCGCCCGCCATTGCACATGGTGGGAGCCCGGTACCAAGTTCGGCAGCTTTGTAAGGTTCCAGAACTTTACCAACAACGACGATCCGACCTGCGGTTTCGATGGACGAACGTGTGAAACAGGATTATATAGTCTTCCAAACCGACCCTCCAACACGGCCAATGTGCTTGTTGTCCCTCACGGATCTACACTGGCCATCACCATGACGATTTCTAGCCAGGTGTTGGATGAAGAGGCAGCAGATTCTGTAGTTGGCTACTTTGGCGATGTGATCGAGAGCCTGGCAAAGGACGATGCCTCTACATATCTTTTGTAGTTTGGCCATAGACTTTTACCATCTTAGACACAAGACTAGACGGCATTTCGAGTTCTAAATCATGAATTGTGTCCTCTGTAGTCTTAAGCTTGAGATAGGTAGCTGTCTACCGTCGTGTCTGTGTCATTAATCTATACATGGTTTTCTCTGCCCTACTCCTGCTTGGCACCGCTTCAGCCATAGCCAACTCCAAGGTCTCCTACAGGGGCTGAACCAATGAAGTGTTTGTGGGCTCAAGGCATTATGTTTTATCTTTGGTACCGGGGGTAGGAATAAAATCGCTCCACAACATATAAACCGCTCAGGTACTTGTGGGCTCTACTACCTTACTTAAACCAACTATATATCCTCTACTTACCCAGTTCACTCTCCTCCCAGCTCTGCTTTCTGTCAATATGAGCCACCACAACTTCCGTGTTGCTATTCTTCAGAATTTTCTGATCCAAGAGACTGGCGGCATGCCTATGATTGAGAGAATCTCGGAACTTGTCCTACAATCAAAACCTGATGCCGAAATCCACGTTTATGCTCCGATCCAGGGCGATGCGCTCCCTGACTTGGACACCCAAGACTTGGTTATTCTGACCGGCGGACCCTTCAATCTTTTGCAGCATGACAAGCCGTCGTGGGTAACTGAGACATTGGATTACATCAAACTTGCCACAACAGAGCGGTCAAAGCCCAAGGTTCTAGGCATCTGCTGGGGTCAGCAAGCAATCGCATTGGCCCTTGGGGGCTCGTTAAGGAAGTCGGAGAGAGGACACTGTGTAGGCGTTCCTTAGATCCATCACCACTAGGAAGGCCGGCTGATTGAGACCACAGATTGGCGTTGAAAATATCGCACTGGACTCTGATGGTGCAAGATTCTTCAACACTGAAGCTCTGGTACGACCCATATCAAGTACTGAGTTAATCGACAGCAGTCTGACATCTATAGAACATACACAAGAACCATGAGATTATCGTCACTAACATCGGACCTCACCTTTCTTGTTTGGCTCCTAACAATGAGATTCTGATATCGAAAGATAACCGGGTGCTCACTTTCCAAGGTCATCCAGAAATGGATGCGAGACTTGCCAAATTGTTTGTGGCTACAGATGATCCCTCTTCCTCGCTTCGTCCGGGACGAGAGGCAGGCCTCAAGCCCACTGATTCACCTCATGATAGCGAACTAATCTTTACAGCAATTATGAGGTGGGCCACTGAGGATGCGTCTTATAGCTAGGCTACTACATAGATTTGAAAGCCTATTTGATTGTGCAGCTTTCCCTATTTAACGCGTTTGCCTTTTTTTGGTTTGCCCCGTCATAAATCTCACACCAGGTTCACATCAGTCTACAACTTGGTTGGATGTGTAACAGAGCGAGCGGCCTTGCCATGGGATCCAAGAAGCTCATCCTTGCTCGTTAGGACTTTCATGACAATCCAAGATGATCAAACTCATATGATGGTACTGTAAAACATCCTGAGGCTTCTCCAACATCTCTAACTCGGTTGGAGAACAACGTGCAGCTAAACCACGCCCAAGCCATCAGAAGCCTAAAAGTTCATTGAGCGTCCACAAAGCGTGATGGTGAAATGAGAAAAATAGAGGAATAAAATAAAAAGAAGGAAATAAACAAAAAAATAATTTGAAACAGCTACAATGCTGCTCCAAGAGCCCATGCCTTTGATATGAGGGAGCTCGTTTCTCTAAACACTAACGCGCTCCAAAGCACCTGTACTTTCAAGGCACCCAGGCGACACTTGACTCCTAATACATACAGGATCTAGGTCCCTACCGCGTAGATAGTGAGTCAATGGCATGGATGATGCGCAGTTGTTCCAGCAGAGGGATTGGTTTTCCGTGACAAGCCCCCAAGCTGCTGGATGCGTGCGTTCAGGAAGCAGGAAACAGCTGTTGCCCACCCTACCAGGGTTTCCAGCCAATTCCCAGTTTTGAAAGCATACTGCCTGTTCCAGGCTCTTGTACATTCCTCATGAAGACGGCAGGATTATCAATAGAACACGGAAGCGTCGTGGCGTTACGTAGACCCGAGTCAAGCAACTGGGGGGGCGGGACTTGATATCATTTGTCTGCTCTCACAGAAACTCCAAGACTTTCACTTCTCGGGTTCATCAAACAGTTTGGCAATTGGTTTAACTCGATCAGATTTCATGAACTTGACGAGTGGCCAGAAAGCCAGACAATTTTCCACTCATGCGAGAGTTCTTTTGTAAGTATCGGGCTGAGTGGATGCCGGGAGTACCGGATATGTCGAGAACAACAATCGTGGCGTGTACGGAGGAGGCCAACACTTACACTAACAGACCTCTTCTATAAGAACGAAATCAAAGAGTCATCCGGCCTTGCGCCCAAGTCACAGGAACTCAAAGCCTATACGGGCAAGGTCAAAGTGGCATAAGAGCAAATGCTCTAGACAATCTGGATCTTCTCCCAAACAACATCATCAGTGACTGCTTCGCCTTGCATAGCCCCATGTACGTATGCCTCGCCAATCAGAGTATACTCGTTTTTCTCCTCGCCGGTTCTCCTCAGAACCAAGGGAGCCGGACTCCCGGAGACGATCCACGCCTCGTCCCCAATTTCAGCCGATGTGAAACCCATGCTCAGGTACCCGGTATCGGTCACGAAAGGTTTCCGTCCATGCCAAAAAGATGCCATTAGACCTGTGGGTGGCATAGAATTCTGAGAAAGTGCCTTTTCTAGGCTTTCAAGTTCCTCGCTGTCGAGTAAATCGTCTCCTTCTTGACTTGCCATATACCCCAGTTTGACACAGATAGACTTGACGAGCCGAACATCTGGGAAAATGCTAGATGGAAACTTGTCTGCTATACAGTCAAGATAACCCATATTATCAATCGAAGAGGAAACCTGAGCTTGGCCGACAGACTTTTCTTCCTCGGATAGGTATTGGCCTTTTAATGCCGTAATAATCTGTTCCAAGACAGCGCGTTGGAAGTCTTGAATACGAATTAGTTGCGAGGGCCGATAGGTAGAATCGCTGTCCCAGATCAACGTCCGCCAGAGAACTTCATCTGCTGGCTGCTTGGTATACGAGTATATGAGATCCATACTGAGAAGTATGTCGGCAAGCTTATCGAAGTGCCCTTGGAGACTCTGAACATAATCTTCGCCAATATTTGCGACGGACCCGAGAGGAAAGCCAAAAGCGTGAAGAGTGCCTCCGCTTATGTTGAAAGAATGTTTGTTTTCCGCTCTGGGAACATGCTTGGACGCGTTGACAGTACCTATCGACCTGAACTGCGGCCCATGGAGACTGTTATGCATGACCGGAGGAAAGTCGGGAGCCCAAGACGGAAGGCCAGGAGTTTGCCGGTAGCTCAAGTCCTTGACTAAACTTAGATAGACCAGAGAATCAGTCGTGTGAATAATCTTTCGGGCAACGTCTTGAAGTAAGTCCTTGGTTTCAACCTCGTAGTTGGGCTCAAATTCTAGAGGCAGCTGGTAGCCTTGTTCAGCTGCCATGTGTTTCAAGATGCCTACCAACCCGTAAATACAATCTCGTGAATCAGTGACTCGGAACCCAAAAGTCGAGAAGAGAAGTCTCAGTAGCAGCATGGGGGATGAATTCTGCTGTTGATTTTCGAGGCCAGCTTCAAAGTCGATCGTGGACAACACGCCAGCCCAAGGACTCTTTTCGCCTTTGCACCATTCGCGTAGCAACTGTAATCTCTCGGCTTGGAAAATGTTGATATCGTATCGGATATGGACATGAAGCTTTTCTTTAGGAAGGAGGTAAATGACCGCTTGATAGAGACCACTGTAGTGAAGAAATGTTGCTGTCAAACCCACGCAGTCAAACGACGTGAAGCGTCCATTGCAGAGAACAACCACATCTCGCGCAAGGGCGACTTCTTGGATAACCCAAATTCTAGCGAGCCAGTTACTGGTCAACAGTGTAACCAACCCGATTGCTTCATCTCGATCAATAGGCTCCATGCTGTAGCGCTCTCTCATCGAGGACACGTCAGAAACAAAGTCCCATGTCTGTGTCCCGAGCATGCGAAGGGTCTGCGGAACTGATTCAGCGCCGATCCTCTCTGCGGCTCGGAGGCCTGCTTCTAGCTCTGGGAAGGCCTCTCCAAGCCAGACGATAACTCGGGTTGCCTTTCCGTAGATCTGATTCATGACGGAAACTTGGGCTGATCGCTCAGTTGGATCGGATTGGTTGATGCACAGGGCGTCTATCCAGACAAGCGTGTCCACGCAAGACGTGTGTAGTTCGAGCAGAGCATTGTATAGATTAGGCTGCACCTTGAATATCTCTCCGTTGAATAAGATGGAGGTTTTCGTGTCCGGGTCTGAATCTGTTGCATCATGTCGAGGAGATCCCCACGTGTAGGACAAGGCATTGTAGCCTATCTCGGCAGCACCAGACAAATCATGAGTCGAGAGCGTAATACTAGGAACTTGCTCTCCCGAATCAGGGTGTCTCTCAAGAGTGACACTGGCCAAACGAAAGCATTTGTCGTCCAAAGTCCCTGCGTAAGTTTGCGCCATTAGTCGCTAATTGATAAAGCGGAGTTGAGGTAATAACGAAAGTGAACGATAGGATTGGTTCAAGGTGAGATTGGGGTCTTGGGGCATTTCAATTGGTATATAGGGTAGTTACAGGGGATAAACTGTTATAATATATCTGCTTATAAGGAACTTCACTATTATAATAGATGTAAATAAAAAGTGAAAAAAAAAATACAGTTTTGTTAAACTGGCTTTGAATTTAAGAAAGTAAAATATATTTTAGTAAGGTTTTTATGCTTGAGAATAAGAACGATGTGTAGCGTTCAGTAGGTTTCGTCAGTAAAGTTATATACTGTTAAGCATAAATAAATACAACACAATATAAAGAGTGCTTAGAGAAAATAGCCATCCTAGCTACTAAATATCTGTGCTAAGTAATCAGTGTCTTAAAAATCAGTATTAACTGCGCTGTATAACAACAGAATCTATCTACTAATTATCTGATCTTTCTGGGTGCTTAGGTTTGAAATTATACAACTTGGGCTTCGTTAAACGCTGTAAAAAAAAAGCATCTTTTAAAGTTGGATCTGAGTATCGTGGTCCCCAGTGAAAAGCGCCGCGGATTGCTCTCCCTTCACTCCAACAGTCCAACTGGAACTACTCATTGCAACCTACTGTCCCTTGGGATTACTCGTTTCACTCTCACCCATTGTCGTGATCGGCGAAATTAAATAGGACTCGTTTACTCTGTCTGTACACGTGCCCTATAAGAACTCGGCAGACATGACGTCCGACCGCGCGGTTATGTTAGGTAATCTACCGCCGAGCGTTGTATATTTAACTATAGTGAGCATGGTTGAACCTTAATGGTGGTAGTCTCGGACAATACTAATATCCCGACTCTACTCACGGCCTGCTCCCACGGCCCGTCGCTGCTGCTATAACAGGGGATTTAGCCTAAAAAATAGAAACAAATAGGGGAAGTATACTATATCAGCGAATTTATGTTATTTGTAATATCCCACACATGTACGGGGTAGAGCGGCGTGACGAACCTTATCCATGTAGACTGCGGAGTAATAGTATACAGGAAACACGAGTCTGCTTAACAGCTGACCTGACTTCCAAGTTCCCGGAGCAGAAAGGGACTAGTCTCGGTAATTGGGTGCCGTTGCAAGTCAAGGGACGTCTAAGGATTCTATCAATATATATATATATACTACAGACCGAGCCCAATACACAACCTCAGACAACCAGCTCCAACCAAGTCAATTCACCCTTCTCAACAACAGCACACGGGACAACCAGCTCCAACCAAGCCAATTCATCACGATGCATTTCCCCATCCTAGCCCTTGTGACTGCCGGCCTCGCTTCCGTAGCCAGTGCTGGAGTCGCCCATTCAAGCAAGCTATCGCCTCCGTACTGTCCGCCTAGGCCTGTCACACCTCAGCAGCAGCGCAGAATTTTCGACGAGTTCGTCCAGAAACTCTTTATCGAACGCAATCCCGCGAAAGCCATGAATGATCACGTCTCAGAAGGTTACCTTCAGCACAACCCATTCGCCACCACTGGCCGCCAGCCAAGTATCGACAACCTGGACTGGCTCACCCCCGAAACGGTAGAGTTCACCGTCGTGCACTCTGGGGTGGACAACAACATAGGATTCACCTTTACCCGAATGGATCTCCCCGGCCAAGATCAACCCACTGCCGTAGCGGATTTCATGAGGTTTAACGGCTCGTGCCTTGTTGAGCATTGGGATTCCATTCAGGAAAGGCCCGCAAACCGCACCAACCCGGTGGATATGTGGTAGACTTGGCCTTCTTTGGTAGGCAATTTCGAGCAAGTTGTCTCTGTGGTTATTCGAAAAGCCGGGACATACGCCATCCCTTACGCGCAGGGAGTTAAATTTGCATGAAAGGGTGTGTTTGGGGCGGGGGACTTTGACTTAATCTTCTGTTTGGATTAGAATTCTGTCTGTAACAATACAGCCATTATGAAAATCTAGTATTAAAACTAAACTATTTTTATCCGCTATCTCAGTACACGCACCTCGACTAGCTCGTTCAAGTTCAAAATATGCAATCAAGTAATCAACATTTGGGACTCGAGCATATGCCAACGTTTAACAACGGCATATACTGACACAGAGCCATATGCCATCTGCATAAGTCAAGTAAATAAGTCAAGTATTGCACAGATTTAAACCTATAGTACGTTCTATTGTTATAGCTGCTTGCTGGAAAAGATCCCAAATGGCGGTGCTCCTACACCCAAGTGTCCCAAGAAGTATACTCTTTAGCAGTCATAAACCACAACTTGGGATGAAGTCATATATAGTAAGTAGAGTGACGTACGCCATCGTTGCGAGGATAGCAAAAGACTCGTTTATTTTTATCCTTATATCATTGCAATTGGTGATACAGGACTGTGGACAGCTAGGTTGAAATGTAATTATTACAAGGTCAGACCTGAATACCTTTTACATCAAGCCTCACCCTTCCCTCCGTTTTATCTTTACCTTTTGAAGCCTACTACACTGGCTTGTATAGATCCTCTATATTTATGCTATCTTAAGCACAGATCGTGAATGTGCCTACCCCTAGGAAGCTTAACTTTCTCGCTGCGCTGTGGTTGGCGGCAGCGCTGGTCGGTGCCAAGCTCATGAGATAGAAGACATCCAAGATTTGAACAATGTAACAGACCCTCAGGATCGCCAAGATTCACAAGTCACACAAGATTCCAAACTCCCAAGAACCCAGAGAATCCCAACGATCCAAGTGACCCGAGTGACCCGAGCGATCCAAGTGATCCGGGCGATCCAGAACATTCTCAAGATCCCAATGGCCCAGAAGATTCTAATCGACCAAATGGTGATTGTCAAGAAAAGGAGCCAACGCCATGCCAAGACTGGCTCATTGTACTCTAAAAGCGAAACATATACCACATCAGTTTATAACCAAAAGCATCTCGTTATAGAATCATGATATAAAGATTTGACAAACTGAGCGTAGCACTGTTTACGTAGCATGCACAGTTTCGGTCGACTGTCCTGCAAAACAAAATCCTACAATCACGACCGGTATTTATCCCAAGGTATCTGTCGCTTGGGGTCTCATTGCCGCCTTCATAATCTATAACGAGATCACCATTTACTCGGTCAATATCATTATAGCTCTAAGGTGTCTGGCATCTACGGTACATCTGGGTAGTTTTCCGTTTTACATCCAACGTCTCAAGGGCCATCGCCCTGCAAAGCTAGCAAGAGCGGCATTAAACAACATATTTCAGTTTCTCTGCCAGGGTGAGTCGCAACAAACGATTGGTGCTAGAGACATATCTAGACTACAAGGAGAAAGTCAAGGTGATCTTGAGGAACAGACAAGACCGGTCTAGTTCCGCGTCGGTCCAAGTCACCGATGCACGCCCTATCCGAGCGGCTCCTCTTTCAAGCGACCGAGAGTGTCTATCACCAGATGAACTCGAAAGACTATGCAGACGATACTTGGACACACTGCTCAAGACATGGAAGACTAAGAGGAGAATAAAGCCAAGATAGTTGTAAGTATGATGACCTATGGTTGTATTTTATGCTAACAGAACTTTGATAACTTTTAGAGACAAATACATCGACATATAATCCTCTAATAGATCTATGAATAGTCTATCTTGATCTGAAACTTGTCGTTGCTATCGTCGACTAGAGCGACCTTGACCCCCCATGCATGCAACTCGATAGACCTTGTGCCATTCATAGACAAAGTTCCATCGTTCAACGAACCACTAGAACCATCATCACAGGTGGAGGAGTTGGGTGTGGCATCTATAACACGGATAGATCCTTCAGCTGTTCCCAGGCTTGTATCAACGGTGTAGAGGAGAACACCAGTGGCACAGATCTTGTCATCAACGCCCTTGGCAACACGAGCCTCGGCAACCAAGGCTGAGAACTGATCAGCGGCGACGACTACAGCCTTGGTACCGCCTTCAATCTCAACGGGAGTGAGGGTATGCGTGGAAGTGCCACGCTCCAGGACACAGTCGACGGCGTCGTCGCTCAGCCAGCCCAGACGCCACTTGTCCCAGGCGAAGAAATCGGGGGCGCTTCCTCCCAAGTTACCCATAAGACTCCAGCCACCGGTATAGTGGCCGATAAGCAGACCTGACGCGCTGGGATAGTAGTCGGGTATGCACATGGAATGCCCTGTCTCGTGGTTGAGCGCCTTGAAACCCCAGGAGGAGTAGGGGTCGGTTCCAAAGGTTACCGCCCTCTTGGATACAAATTGCAGATCACGCGTCCAGGCGCTGAAGCCTGAGCCATACGATCGAGTCATCCGGGCGGCGGCACCACGTGTGGGCACGATGTAGAGGATATCAGTTGAGGCTGGCGGCGGCTTCTGTCCATTGTTGGTGTATGCGTCCAGAGCATCCTCCACATAGGCGTATTGACGCCGGCTATTCATGTCCACGTCCCAATCGTATGACGATATAGGATGGGGCATGCGGTAGAACTGAGAGACATCGGCAGTGATGTTGAGCTCAAGTTTGCCAT
This sequence comes from Fusarium sp. NRRL 66182, assembly GCA_013266265.1. Classification (NCBI taxonomy): domain Eukaryota; kingdom Fungi; phylum Ascomycota; class Sordariomycetes; order Hypocreales; family Nectriaceae; genus Fusarium; species Fusarium sp. NRRL 66182. The sequence goes on along the minus strand of JABFAK010000072.1, from coordinate 70,835 downwards.
AGCTGGCTGTCCTGAACCACTCAGCCGACTCGGGTACGAAGAAGTCATAAAGAGTCTCGGGTGTCTCTCCGTAGAGAGATTCGGCGTCGGAGAAGTCCACAAAGATCATACGCGCCTGGATTGTCCCGGTGCCAGGAATACAGTCGCTGGTGAAGCCGTGTCCGATACTGAATGGCATGCCCGTGCGAGGCAATTTGCATGTAGGGATCCAGGGGGTGTTATCCGGAGGAAAGTCTGTGCCATTCGTGGGTTGTGTCTGGTTTGCAGGCTCGATCGGATCGAAGGGTTCTGTTTGGTTGTTTGCCAGCAGTTGACAGCCTGTTGCTAAGACGGCAGCAGGTAAGCCCAGCCATAGCAGGGAGGTTTTGGAGAACATGACGGGCGACTTGATGTGCTGGCTCTGCTTGAGTATGATTTTGGGCTTCTGATATATTTATATGGAGCATACCAACGCATTGTTCACTTCTAGTTCATATATGGCCAGTCCTAGACTCGGCATGGGATACCCTAAGTGTACTAGCTTGAATCTGGCATGATGGAAATAACGGTCTTTAAATAGGCAAGGCACACGATATGAAACTATCCCTTGTTAATCAAGCCTCGTATAGTGCAGTAGTACCTTAGGCGAACCACCACAGTGTTACGGACATAACCGACGACCTGGTTCTTGTGGGTCATGGAATCATCGGATTCTTCTTTTCTTCCTTCTACCAGGGCTACAGAGATTGGTGCAGCTGACGTTTAAACATTCGCGGTTGCCCCATACTTGCCCTGGCCTCTCAGCTTTGCTTTGTGGTCGTGGAGATATCAACACTTCCACCATCATCTCCTGGTATCAGGTCGATTGTTTCGAGGACGGGATACCAAGACATGGATAGATGTTGACGGGAAGAGAGGCACCTGAAATACCCAAAGCAAGCCTAAATCAACAGCTAACCCAGTATTCCTAGATAATTAGACGCAGATAAATCCTTCACTGCTAATAAAAAGAACAGTCCGTTATATATAGTTAGTCTTGAGTCACTTCTTTCACGTGATCAAGACGTAAATAGCTAGCGTTCTATTCCTAACAGTCTCTATTCATCACTCCAGGTTTCACACCTCTCACCTAACAGCATGACGACCCTGACCTTGGGTGGCGATCACTTCTCAGCAACCCGGCAGAATGCCGTCAAGGATGCAAAAGAAATGCAAGTATCCGTCGTGCAGGAATGCGTCGACTCTGGAAAAGAGCCGCCTCCCTATCTTCTTCTGGAACTTATCGGCAAGGGAAGTTTCGGTCGCGTCTACAAGGCCCGTGGCACCAAACCCGGTCACCTCGTTGCTGTCAAGATCATCAACATCGAGAACGGGGATGCGCTGGACCCTGGCGCCGACACGTTTGACGATATTCTCAAGGAAATCACAACTCTCAAGCTCCTCGGTAGTGGTGGGGCGAAGAACGTGAATACTGTGGTGGATGCCCTTCTCGTTGGCCATACTATGTGGATGGTCACAGAGTATTGCGCTGGCGGGAGTGTTTCGACCCTGATGAAGCCAAGAGGACGCTTGCCGGAGCAATGGATTATTCCTATCCTACGAGAAGTGTCTGAAGCTATCTTCTGGGTTCATAAGCAGGGCATCATCCATCGGGATATCAAGTGTGCAAACGTTCTCATCACCGAAGTGGGCGACGTGCAGCTGTGTGACTTTGGGGTCGCCGGGATCATTCAGACCAACTTGGACAAGAGGAGCACAATCACAGGCTCCTTGCATTGGATGGCACCCGAGCTCTTCAACCCCGCCGTGAGGTATGGTACTGAGGTTGATATTTGGGCCTTTGGGTCCATGGCCTATGAAGTCGCCTCTGGACTGCCCCCCAATGCTGCATTCAGAGATATCCCTCGGTTTGGCGCCTATCTAAAGAGCCACTGCCCTCGTCTCGAAGGTGACCAGTACTCGCCTGGACTGAAGGACCTGGTCGCTTGCTGCATGGTCGAAGATCCTTCTCAGCGCCCTCCTATTGAGCAGCTCCAGCAGCATCCTTATATCTACGGTACCGAGTCGGCCTACCCGACCAAGTCGTTGTCTAGGCTTGTACACGCTTATAAACTCTGGGAAGCTCAAGGAGGAAGTCGTACGTCCCTCTTTTCCCCAGGTGGCGCGCAGAGGGATCCGACGTCCGATTTACCTTCACTTGTTCCTGATGAGTGGAATTTCAGCACCATGGATGATTTGGGTCAGCTAGCTGTTTCGGATTCGCTTCAGTCCGTATTCGAGGCTTATGACACTAATATCGATATTCGGACTAGGCCGTTAAACCCTTATCCCCGTCGCCGGAAACCACCACCGCCAAATCTCAAAATGCCAATAGCCCCATTACAAAAGCTTTTCGACCCAAACACCTTATCCAATTATCAGGATAACGCTCGTGATTTCTATGCACTACCGAGGGGGCTGATGGCGTCTGACCCCCCTATTCACGAGGTCTCAGACACGCAGAGCGTTCGAGAATCTCTTATTGACTTAGACGCCGCCCTGGGTGACGTTATCCCTCAATTTGCAGATCTGTCAACCGCCAAACCCTCGACTCGGCCCCTCTCAAGCGATCTGACAGATGCAAGCCGCCGCCGGACCCTAGATTGGTCCTTTCCAGCGGAAGCGTCTGCCTCAGCAAGCTCTCGGTTCCAGCATAGCCTTGATCCTGCTAGCAGTGATGCGGAACTTACCATTACTCAAGCTCAGAGAGGTCTGGTCGCCGAATCTCTTCCAGTTGATACGGCACCAGGTAACCGTACGTCCACTTTGAGCCTGATCGATCTTGATGCTAGTCTACCTGGTGATTTCCGCGAAACCTCCCGGCCACCTACGGCGGGTTCAGATGCTTCATCTGACATGTGGCATACACCCTTTAACCTCGATAAGCAAACGCCTGAGCCAATGCCGCATCCATCAGCCCTAAGAGAACCATCTATTTACATTGACGATGGCGATTTCAGCATTAGCACAGCTCTTGATATGCTAGAGGAGCCAAGCCAGACCATGATTCATAGCACCGGCGAAACTAGCCTGCACCATCTGTCAGCTATCCACAGTGAGCATGGCGAACCATCTGTAATTTCGGAGCGGAGAAGCAATATCAGACAAGACAGGCCTGCAGCGGTGCAGTTACCACTCCTACCGGAACCGCCAACAGCGGAAGTAATGGAAGGGGCTGGGGCTGGAGAAGATGTCAAGGGTGAGCTGTTGCGGCTGATCTCAAGTTTCAAGGATCATTTAGAGTCTACGAGTGGCTTTCTGGAGACCCTCCCGGTACGCAGTAGATACGTCCAGAGGCCTCCTAACAGCCCGGGATGATGATGGACTATTTGTGCTGATCTGGCGACACCGGGAACGACTGACACTTTCAGCCCTGTTATATCCTTGATCTCGGTTACTGATGGTTGATGGCTATGTCGAATCCTTGGTCGAATAATGCTTGCAGATGCCGGAGAAGACTCGGTCTCTTCTTTGCAAGGTTGGAGAGGAACATCTACACAACTGTATTGTCAACTCCAGCCGTACTCTGTATCTTTATTGTTCATCCAAGGTACTGAACAATCCGCTTGACTATGCTCAGGCCAAGCCCAACTCCAGACCCCATGCTATCTTGTCGCGAGAAAGGCGAGAAGGCGTCATTTGCGATATAGTCCGCGCTGATGCCACATCCCGAGTCGGCAACGGTTAAGCTGGACCACCGAGAGTCTGGTGAAAGGGCGGGATCGTTTCTATTCAGCTGCTCAAGCTGCACACAAACTAAACCGTTCTCGGTATACCTCAGCGAGTTGCCCAGCATGTTTATGACGATGCGTCTAGATGAATTGGTGTAGTCTGAAGCTGACAGCTTCTGGAACCTGTGACTGGCGTACACACTCTCAATCACGTCTTCAACAAGAGCGGCGAGATTGACATTTGATATGATACTCATCATACCACCTTTGACTTTACTTTTGTCTTTATTGTTTTGGGTAGACTTCGACATTGTCCTAGTCAAGACTACTCCTCTTTATGCCTACTCTTAATGCATCATGACTTGATGATAAAGGCAAAGTCAGCTGGTTGCAAATACGCTCAATTTTCATTGCTTGTTACAAGAAAGAGGGGGGCCACAGTAACAGTCAAGGCATTTAATATCCCCTCGGGACCGATGAGATAGTTAGAACGTGCTTAAGTAGTATGCTGGTAAGGTCGACCTTTTTGTGTTGGTATTAATCTGCATAACCATTATCCCACATTGTTAATATCCTGAGTAAATCTGATATCCTATACTCTAGATAATAACAATACTTGGAGGAGCACGCACGCTGTATAGACACAAAATAGACAAACATAAACACCTCACGCCGCCTTTCCATCTGATTGTCGATGATAGCGCTCGAGCTGATGAAGAGGTCTCTCTGCCGGCTAGAAACGACATTGGTTTTCTGCAGCCTTTATCACTTTACACAAAGTATTACATTGAGATGGACAATCTATGATAGACCGGCACTTTCCATTGCAAGAGCTGGTTGCACGAGAGGCACGGCACTTGTCCGCTCCCAAGACTCTGTCTACTGTAGCAAAGTTGAGTATAAGCTTATCTGTTTGGTCTGCCTATCTCTCATTTTGACGCCGTTGTTGACTTGATACGAGCACAATTCCTATTCAGAGTGCCACCAACATCTTACTCTTACGAATCAACGTCCCTTTGTAATCACAATTCCTTGTATCCGTTCTATTTATCCAAGCACTTATAAAGCCTAGTATAGTAAGTTAACAAAAGGAAAGGTAAGATTTGGCTGTGCATAGTAGTTAGCACGCAATAGAGGGTTTTCCTTATAGGCCTTGAATTGACGTTGTGGACTTAAACTCCCGCCTCTAGAGTCAACCCTTGTTAGTGTTACTCACTCAAATACCGTGATAACCCGGTATTGTCACGGCTTCACGACCCCATCCTTGCCAACTACGAAAACCTCCTATTCTTGTTCTCTTACACAACAACCCACTGATGCTGGTTAGCTCTAACGGTTGCATTCTAACAAGAGTCGTGCTCACCCCATCTGCGACAATATTTTGTCCATTAATCTAGCCTGCTGTAGGACACAGGATGATGTCCCTCCAGATGGTGGTTTTGCAGCTTGGACCCAAGTTGCCATGGGTCACCTCGTCGTCTTCAATTGCTGGAGCTTCATTACCTCGTAGGTGCATGCAGCCTTCATGTCAAGACAACTATTACTCACATTCCAAGATTCGGCTTCTTTCAGTAGTATTATGTCGAGATACTGAACCGGTCTGCCTCAGATGTCGCTTGGATAGGTTCAATGCACATGTTTCTACTCCATTTCATCGGCGTCTTCTCAGGACGGACAGTCGATATGGACTACTTGTTCCACGTTGAATGTCATGGCGGCTTTGATGACCTGATGACTATTTCCATGTTCTCTGGGTATTTTGATCCCTTGAAGTATACCAGTGGCCAAGAGGTCGATACCATGACATTCACTGTAGTTATCTATGCGCTTGCCCTGGGTTATATTGAACCATCGTCACGAGAGAACTGACTCCGCTCATCAAGCGTCAACTCAGTCTCAAGAGAAGCTATTGGATCGACTACTCGTACTACCTATGTATAAACATAGAATACGAGATGACTTGTAGCGTTGCTATTATATCAGGTAAACGCATCAGATACATCTTACACAAGCCCCGTGCGATGCAGCACTTGTTACTATGTAATCTGGCTAGCTCAGCATAAGCCTGCGTCGTTCTCACAAAGCTAAACTCGACGCAATAAGACCTGCATGACACCACCAACAATAACTAGCGGCTCGGTAGTTTAATGCAAGACCCTGCCAAGAAGATAGACTCGTTACCGTTAGTGGCTCTAGTTCTCAACATGCATGATCCCGTGGTTTTCACAAAAACTCTTTTTACTACTCCGCAGCTTTGATCCCACGAGACGGTTGGGAACCATACAACTCATTATGATGGTAAATATTTCCATTCCTCAGGTTCACAACACTTGCTTTAGAAAAAGATACACAAGGAACGAAGCAATTATGCGACAGTAACTTCTGCGCGGTACACACATGCCATGGAGGAGGGAAGCGCAGTTCTTGATCAGTAGCCGTTGCTTAGCTCACAAATCTTGATGTGTATTTCTACCTCTATCGTAACCCATTCGTTCTTAAAAGTCCTTTTAGAAGTACCTAGAGCGCATTTTCCAATAAGAGAACCTGGGAGTTCCATCTATAATGTAAACAGATTCACACTCTCGCCTGTCTCTCTGAGCTTCCTGTTTGCCTTTTGCAGATCGAACCTCATAACCACACAGGTCACCACCGAAAGTATAGAGAATGCCATCATGAGAAGATTGGCTTTGAGATATCGCGGTCCGTCGGTGGACGGGAAGAAGTATGGGCTCCAAATGTTGCCAAGCTGGCTAAGAAGGTTGATGATGGCCGTTGCACAAGCTCGCTTCTCAGGAGTCTGGTTCAGAGTTGAGCTAGCCCAGCTAAAGACCATGGCGTTGGAGGAGAAGCATCCGCAGATATAGAGGAAGGCGGCAGCATATCGTGCAGCGTTGTTGAGGGTCGCTACCGAGATGATAAAGCCGATACAAGCAACGGCCTGGGGTACAGCGATGTGGTATCCTCGGTTCTTGCGGCGGTCAGACGACCAGGCAGTAGCAAAGGCGGTGGCAGTGGCAACGAGGTAAGGAGGCGCGGTCAGAATCAGAGTAAGAGTCGTGTTGCCAAGCTCAAAGCCCCTGACGATGGTGGGGAAGAAACTGTTGAAGCCGTAGGCACTGTGGTTGGCCGTAAGCATGATGACCTGTGGAACATTGTCAGCATATGCCCGTTCGAATTCTGATATAGGTTGGAGAGGCTTACAAAGACCCAGGTTCGGAAGTCCTTGACAGCCATCTTCAAGCCGGCCCAGACACTGTGGTCGGCATCTGGCAGCGAGACACGATCTCTGATGATGCGCTCAACGGCAACCTTTTGCTCGTCGTCGGAAAGTAGCCACTTCATAATGCCAGTCTTTTGTCCAGGAAAGTCAGGCAGGACGAAGAATCCAAGGATGGCAGCAGCAAAACTACCAGCGCCTTCAATGATGAAAAGCCACTGCCATCCAGCCATTCCACGAGCACCCTCGAGGCCTGACAAGACACCTGCGGCAATCAAGCCTGAAAATGCAGTGGCGAGCAAGACGCCTGAATACAGAATGGCAGTGCGTAGAGCAAGTTCCTTGCGGGGATACCAGCAGCTGAGCAGATACATGGCACCGGGGAAGAAGGGCGCCTCGGCGATTCCAAGGAAGAATCGGATGACGATGAGGTGAGAGTAGTTGCTGGCACCGGCCGTGGCGGCAGAGATGATTGACCAGAGCGCTGTCCAGACAGGGATGTAAATCGAGGGTCGAGTTCGAGTGAGAAGCATGTTGCTATTCCAAGGTGAGTGTCGGGTCCATGATCTAACGTGCTTGCCAGAGCTGGCTCATACCTGGGAAGCTGCATGAGCATGTATCCAACGTTCAGAATAGACACGGCTACGTTGAACTGGTTTCCCCGAAGACCGAGATCTTCTTCAAAGGAGCTGAGTCTAGCTTGACTGTCGGGACTCTGTCAGCGCTGCTCTACATGCTTAGGTGCTTGCAACAAGATACATACGCAATGTTGTTTCGGTCGAGGTAGTTGAAGAAGTAGAGGAGCCAGACCATGGGCACCAAGGTAAAGTCGAGCTTGCGAACGAGTCTCTTCTCGGCAGCGTCGAACTCTTCCTCCGTCATGCCCAGCTCGTTGCTGGTCACCTTTTCCAAAGACTCTTCACCCTTGGGGGGTAGGAAATCGTCAATGTGCTCTGACGAGGCTTGGCGAGGATCCCCCTTCTTCTCAGCCATGTTGGCAGCCATTGTGAAGATGGAAAAGATGATGGAATGACCAAAAGACGTCCTCGAGTGGGTTGAGAAGGAAGAGTGGTCAGGAGAGGAGTGGTTGAAGCATCTTGTAGAGTCACGGTCCAGGCTTTTTAGCTATTCCGCACGCTCGCAGATATGTCAGACGCTGGGCGGGCTAGGGCCAGGGAGGAAAAAGTCAGCGTTCCTAGTCCGGAGTTCCCCAACACCTGATGATCGTATACCCCGCAGCTTCCCCAGAGTCAAGGACGCTAGTCATGGTTGATCTCGACCGCTGTGGAGTCACGGAGCAGTCCGTGAGACGGGGGAGTGGTTGGCCGCCAATGGGAGGGAGTCCATTTCAAGGCTTCCCCGTGGGGTTCACCCACCAGCTCCAACGGAACCCGGCAGACAGGCCAAGATTGAGTGTGGCTGGAGGAGCAGAGGAGCAATGAGGAGCAGAGGAGCCATGCGGAGCTGTCCTTTTGGCCGCTTTCCCCCAAATCCTCACGGCTATGTCGGATGGTTTGTATACATTAAGCTGAGTACGTGTGTGTGTCTCTCCAGGCATCTCCAACCGAGCACAGCTTGCTAATTATTCACTTCATCATGTCATCATCCAAGGCCAGGGAGCTATTGCGCAAGTTCACCAGCTGCGACGTAAGACTCTTCCCGGCCCACACTGCCTTGTGGTTGCTAAGGTGCTCACTCACTTCTTTCCATCATAGATTGGCGATGCTCTAGTCAAACTCAAGTACCCCTATGGCGGGTTTCTAGACGGAATACGCCTGTACTCTCCGGATTCGCAAGCTCGCATCTTCGGTCCAGCTGTGACTGTCAAGATGGTTGAGTCAAGCGACAGGTCCGCTCCCAAGCTAGACAAGCACTTTGTAGACCACAACGTCGATGGAGGTGTCATGTACATCCAGCAGCCCAAGGGCCTGCCATCTGCGTGCTGGGGTGGCCTGATGTCCACTAGGGCCCAGTACCTCGGCGCTCAGGGTGTTGTTATCGACGGACGCATGAGGGATATCAATGAGCACAGACAGTTCAAGTTCCCCGTACGTCATGTGACTCCATTCATCTCATGTTCAAGGGACTGAGTGATTCGCTAACACTTCTCAGGTCTTTGCCCAAGGACATTCTATCCTGGGCTCCAACACCTTCACTCGTGCTTCAGAGGTCAATATCCCCCTCCAGTTCAAGGGAGATCTCTGGGTGAACCCTGGAGATGTTCTTGTGGGAGATGCTGACGGTGTTGTTGCTGTTCCACCTTCACTATTCGAGCAGGTTGTTGCTTTATGCCAGGAGCGAGCCGAGATTGATGAGAAGATGTTTGCTGAACTTCGAAAGGGAGCTCCCATGGGCGAACTGATCCGTACAATTCGAAAGAACAATTGAGGATATACACGAGTTTAGTTGATTAGCCTAGAGATCACCTCTTGAGGGATCAATCCTAGAAGGTTTCACAATTGCTTGACAGCATAACCAAATCTCACTGATATGCCATGTACCTGAACCGCTATTCCATGAACGGCTTGCTTTGAACAAGTTGCGTAGCACATTCTTCACTGACCAGATACGAATTGAGCTTCTTCTGCCTGAGAAGCAAACATCTACCAACATGTCAGATTCTACGCATTGTGACTCATTTCTTACATGCTTGCCTCTCAATTACCTCGCAGCGCACAGCCAAAAGTTGTTCTTAGACACTAAGGTACACAGCAGCTGTTATAAATTATCTTAATTACTTGCATCTCTCTGTGAACCTCCGTCTATAAGCATCTACTTTGCTAACCAAATAGTCTCTTTGGGTTCTCAACCATCAGTAAGTTCCATTCTTCGTCCGACAACCACGTCCTAAGGCTCCAAAGCCACGCTTCATCGTCCACCTCCAGGAATGGCGTCTCCTTCATTGCTTCCTCATGACTCCGCACTTTCATCCTCGGCGTGTGTGGCCAGTCGCTACCCCATAGAACCTGGCGCGGGTTTGCGTCCACAAAAGCTCTCACGAGGAACTTGAGATCATTGTACCGTGGGCTTTGCTCGCTTACTCGGTAGGGAGCGCTCAGCTTGACATAGAGTAGGCCGTCTTTGACGAGTCGCATGATTGGCGCAAACCCAGGTTGTTTGGTGGGATCATCTTGATACTCGGCTGCAAGCATGCTGGGTGCTTTGAGCAGGCCGAAATGGTCTGTGATGAGAGGTCGACCTGTGGGCGCCATCTCTTCGCGCACAAACGGCTCTAGAGTGTCCCAAAACTCGGTTCGAATCGTTGTCATGGTCAGACTCCAAGGGAGTGATAATTTGGTCACTCGCTCAAGGTATGCGCGAAGCGTTTTCTTTTGGAGCTGGACATCTTCCATAGCCTTGTAGTGATAAAGATTGACGCGCAAGCCGCGAATACCTGCAGCCTTCATATCTAGGAGCTCGTCATCGGATGTGTTTTCAGGGTCGATGACCCCAACACCCGAGGTATTGCGTCTGCCCAGCTGGGTGACGAAAGCCTTGAGAGAAGAGCAGTCGTCGCCGTATGATAGTCCATGAGTAAGCACCGAATTGGTGATACCAAGACGTTGCCGAAAGTCCTTGAAGGACTGAACAGTTGCTGCTGGGGGTGTCAAATGACGGGTTGGGCTGTATGAGAACAATTGTGCTTTTACCGAGTCAGTCCAAAGGCCCGTGGAGCAAGGGTTCAAGGTAGAGTGCAAGGCCACATACGTTCAAAGATGTGATGATGCGTGTCCCAGCCGCCATTGGGAAACAGCTCTGCCTTGGCAGTCTTGGTGAGAACCTGTGTTGTCATTTTGCGCTGCTGTTGAAGACGAGCGGTTAAGCGAAATACCATAGTCTATGTCTTGGTGGATGGCGCTTATGCTGCATATGCCACGCAGATAGATAAGGAGATGCGCTTCAGCAGTAGAGCAGCATAGCACAGAGGCAACGGCCCTTGTTGCTTGAACTATAACTGTTCGGTTGCGGGAGACCCGTAGTGGGTGTAACATTCGGAGTAGTCCATCCCTGGGACTGTGGGGAACGGAGTGTGTGTGAAGGCAAACAGGGTATCTCCTATTATTCCCACTCTGAATGCGGAGAAATGACTCGTATAGTTCCAGGCACCCCAAGTCGAGACACACCATTATCGGCATATGACCCGGCAAAGGGTCCAACTGTGGTGTCACCGCAATTTGTCCAGTGGTGATATATCAACACAACTACCTTGTAGCGACATGAGACGGCATCATATCCGCTCACGTGCGAAATCTGAGAAAAGCAACAAGATTTCTATGACAGAAGCAAAGTGAATTCAGCTACAATCAAAGAGATATCGTGGGGGATGATGGAGGTGAGATCAAGTGTCAGGACTCAAGAAGACTACGCAGTCTTGGTCTTGTTTGAGAACGAACACGGCATGATCATAGCCTGGAGGCTGTGAAGCAAGATGTTTATCTCAGAGAAGCACAAACTTGAAGTTCAATGTCCACTTGTTACAAAATAGAGTAAAGTGATCGTGGACTCGCTCGGTCACCTCCATCTCGAGTATAGGGTAAGTCAAAGGCCAAATCACGATGGCGCATACGCGAAAGCACGTGATGCCTCAGGCGGGGGCCATCAGACCAAGTCTCAGTGGCTACGTACCCAGGGATTGGCAATATCAAAGTCGCATCGAGACGACAGCAGCCGTAGCTCATCCTGTATAACTCACCCTATAAATCCAGTCTCGGTCTGAGATCCGATGTCGACACGGAACAATGCTCCCAAGAAAGTCCGCCTGGCCTGTCGACGCTGTCGAGCGAGGCGCATCAAGGTAAGCAACGCAAATAGAGCAAAGAGATTTGTCGTATATCTCCATAAGCTGAACCAATCGTCTCTACGCGTGGCACATTAGTGTGATGGTCAAGTTCCTGCATGTACAAACTGCGCAAAGGCTGGTCAAGTCTGTCTCGACGTCGACAGCCAAAACTCCGACGTTGTCATTCCTCGCAAGTAAGTAACGGTGGCCCTCTTGTTGTCGTCTTGCTCCATCAGAAGCTGAGACTGGCTCCAGCTTCGTCACCTCTGCCCGGGAGAGGATAAAGTGGCTCGAGGACATCATCAGAGAGCGTCTCCCGGACGTGGATCTGCGATCTGGTCCTCAGGCTGAGCCCACGACACGCCAGGATGAGAGGATAGCCGAAGAAGGCGACGCATCAGCATCACCAGGTCCGGTGGCTTCATCAGTATCACGCAAGAGATCTGCTGAGACATCTGGACAGTTTGACGACGACGAATCTTTCCCAGAACAGGCCCACTCAGTCGCTGTAAACCTGGGCATGTTTTCACTCAACGTTGACTCACCGCAGAAGCATTACCTCGGCTCCAGCTCGGGACTCTTGTTTACGAACCTCATAGGAGTATCACCAACAAGTGCAGAATCCACACCCCAGGGTTCCAAGGGTCACGCTCATGCGGGTGACCTTGAGTGGCATGACGATGTCTTGGCTGAAGATTACAATAGGAAACACTACCGAGAGCTGTACAGTCTGTTAAAACAGGTTCGTCTCGAGTCTGATCCAAGACCTGGCTTCGTCTCTAAACCTCTTGACAGGAACTCCCATCGAAGCACAACGCACTGGTCTTGGTGCACACATATGTCAGATGGATCCATCCAGACTTTCCTTTCCTCGAGCCCGTCTCGCTGTTCAGTGCAGTAGAGGCAATCTATTCTTGCCTAGATGGAATCATGGAGAGCACTGTCTTGTCACACGGGTGGCCGCATACCATGCCGTCTTTTCGCTGGAACGGACACATGGTGGTCCCGGGATCCTCCTCCGATGAAGGCATCACCATGCCTGGGGTTACCTTTATCCTCTTCATGGTATTCAACATCGGTGCTCTGGTCAAGGTTCGGTCCCGCAACTACGAGTTCTCGCCCCAACGTTTCTACAGAGCCGCCTTGGGGTTCTCAAAGGATGCCTTTTCACACATCACGCTGTCTTCGATTCAATCGTTGCTGATGTTGATGATGCACAGCCTGTTGATACCCGCCGAAGTCAACCTCTGGACCTTGGTCCATCTCGCCCTTGCTTACTGCGTCGAGATTGGGATACACCGCGAACAAGGCCAGACAAATCCCGGTGACCTCGCCCACCAGCAGGTCAGGCGCTTTACGTTTTACACAATCTATTCACTAGATAGGTAAGGGCGAACACTGTTCCGCTTCCTTCGATAGCTTGGGCTTACTTGTCAGGTCAATATCCTCAATACAGGGCCGACCACTCGGCTTCCGAGACGAGACATTCGACGTGCATATACCCCAGGCGTTGTCGATTGAAGATGATGATATTCAGGGAATTCTACCGCCATCTTTCATGACGGCCGTGGCTCACTACTCGGCCTATCACTTCAGACTAGATCGCATCATATCGGACATCAAACTCCATCTGTACCACCTGCCGGGTGACTCCAGCTGGTTTCCGTGGCCAGAAGATCCAACTGAGCAGCAAAAGAGAGTCAAGAGTTCTTTAGACAGCTGGTTGGAGGAGGTGTTGCATGAGCCCTTTGACTTTCCCAGCCTTGACGGCCGCCAGCGTGAGGTCTGGAGATTGAAACTGAAGATCAAGTATGATACAACCATGGTGCTCCTCTTTCAACCATCCCAAGTCATCCGTCAGCCAGCACCAGAGGCCCTGCAATTCTGCTTCGACAGCGCTGCGAGCATACTTGACGGCTATCAGCGCTTAGATGACATCCACAGTCTTCACTTTGGGTGGAGGGCAGTTCAGAACATCTTTGCGGCCGGTGCGACACTCATCTACTCGTTTTGGACGTCTCAGTCTGTGAGAGGAAGGGCATCGCAGTCGGCCATGTCCAGGAATCTGAGGACCTGCTCCAGCCTTCTCACGATAGGCGGCGAGTGGTGGCCATCCGCAAAAGACGGTCAGACGAGCTTCGGGTCTGTGGCGGACCTGACGATGCGGAGACTGTACATGGACGAGATCTCACGCAAGGCTCCGCGTCTTCCTTCTCAGGCCTCGGTGGGCGACCTTCCCCAAGACGAGTCCGAAAGAGGTAGAAATGGGAGACAGTCTGCTTCTATAGTGCAAGGACCTCAGCCTGCTGATGCCACGGCCCCAGCACAGGCCACAGGAGGGGATGCCCTGTGGCAAGGGTTGGAGATGGATACTGGACAAACGGCCAATGACTTTGCGTGGCCCGGCATCGAGGGCGGATTTGACCCGGAGATCGAGATGTTCCTGGCGGACTTCAACAAGTCCGAGTTCACCTGGAGCTTTCCTCTGAACGGGAACCAAGACACTGACCCGTTCGGAGCTACGCACCAAAACCCTGGCTTCTAGGCAATAGAATCTGACTGCGGAGCAGTCCGCGTGTGGCGCTGCGCAGGGACGGACTACTCCTAGTCGACCTCGGCTATGGCACGGAGATCGACGACTTCTGCGGAATTGACCAGGGTGTGTATAGCACCGTCATATCAAAGATATTTGATTGTCAATCATTATTAGGGAGGGAACCCTTGGCCTCGAGGGGATATCGCGCGCCATGCTCATACTGCAACCGTCGCAAACATGGCGCTGACAACAACAACACTAAGACCTGTCTTGCGACAGGCATCTCTTGCGCGACAATGTCGTGTGTCGTCGCAGACTCGACGCCATCTAGCGACACACTCGTCTCGTGTCGCATTGAGTCCGCTTGAACCAGTGAGTAACAGTAGTCTACATCTACCTCACCAGACAACATCTGACTCGTCTATAGTACAATATCCTCGATTACAGAACTCGAATAGAAACCCTCCGTCGTGTACACGGCTCAGACAAGCGACCTCTGACCCTCTCGGAAAAACTACTCTACAGCCACCTGATCCACGACAATGACGACTGGGTCTTGGACGGAATCCAACGAGGAAAGACAATCTTGCGCCTGCGGCCTGACCGCGTCGCTTGTCACGATGCGACAGCTACAATGGCTCTCCTGCAATTCATCAGCGCGGGCCTTCCCAGAGTCCAAGTGCCTACCTCTGTGCACAGCGACCATCTGATAGTTGCAGAGTATGGCGCAAAGCAGGACTTGGATCGCGCATCCAAGGACCATCGCGAAGTCTATGCGTTTCTCAGCAGTGCTGCCAAGAAATACGGCATAGGCTACTGGAAGGCTGGCGCTGGTATCATTCACACGACCATCTTTGAGAACTACGCATTCCCCGGCGGTCTATTTATCGGAACAGACTCTCATACACCAAACGCAGGAGGTATGGGAGTGCTCGGTATCGGAGTCGGAGGTTCTGATGCAGTCGATGCCATGGCCGGTATGCCTTGGGAGCTGGTGTGTCCCAAGGTTCTAGGCGTTCGTCTTACGGGCGAGCTTTCTGGATGGAGTTCCTCCAAGGACATCATCTGCAAGCTTGCAGGCATCTTGTCCGTCTCTGGTGGAAAGGGCAAAGTCATCGAGTTTTTCGGCCCAGGCACAGAGACATTGGGAGCCACGGCCATGGCAACTGTTTGCAACATGTCGGCTGAAGTTGGCTCAACATCTTGCATCTTCCCCTACTCACAAGCCATGGCGCGCTATCTCTCTGCCACAAAACGAAGCGATATTGCTCGCTACGCCGATTCCTTCAAAGAAACCCTGCTCACAGCCGATCAGGGGAGCGAGCAATACTACGACGAACTCATCGAGATCGACCTCTCTACGCTGGAACCTCACATCAACGGCCCTTTCACTCCTGATCTGTCCCACCCTCTCTCCGAATTCAAGCAGCATGTTCAAGAAAGCTCCTGGCCTTCCAAGATCAGCCACAGCATGGTCGGCAGCTGCACCAACAGCTCATACGAAGACCTGGAGAAAGTCTACCACCTCGTTATGCAAGCCAACAAGTCTGGCATGCCCCGACCCAAGACGCCATTCATGGTCAGCCCCGGCAGCGAACAGATTCGTGCTACGGCAGAGGAGACTGGCATCCTAGAGACCCTCAGACAGGCGGGAGCTGTTGTCTTGAGCAACTCATGCGGCCCCTGCGTCGGACAGTGGGATCGAAAAGACGTCGATGTTGCTGGAGCTGAGAACAATTCGGTCATCTCGAGCTTCAACCGTAACTTTACTGGTCGCCACGATAGCAACCCCGGCACGCACTCCTTCGTCACTTCACCCGAAATCGCCACAGCCTTTGCCTACACCGGAGACCTGTCTTTCAACCCCATGACCGATGCCGTTCCCTTTGTGACCGAATCCGGTGCGCCCTCAGAATTCCGCTTCACACCCCCCACCGCCAAAGAGCTGCCGCAGAGCTTTTCTCCTGGAAACGACTTGTACCAGCCTCCTGTCCTTGAATCTTCTGACTGCGAAGTCATCATCGACAAGGGAAGTGACAGATTAGAGCTTCTGACACCTTTTGATCCGTGGAAGGACGGACAGGCAGACAACATGCAAGTCCTCATCAAAGTCGCTGGAAAATGCACCACAGACCACATCTCTCCTGCGGGACCATGGTACAACTACCGAGGCCATCTCACCAACATTAGCCATAACATGCTCCTCGGCGCCACCAACAGCTTCCTCCCAGACGCGACATCCCTCAAGATGACCGGTAAAGCCAAGGATCCCACCGACGGCAACATCAAGTTCGTGCACGAAGCAGCGAGGTCTATGAAGAACGCCGGCATCAAGTGGTGCATCATCGGCGACAACAACTACGGCGAAGGTAGTTCGCGAGAGCATGCTGCCTTGGAGCCCAGGTTCCTAGGCGGCGTTGCTGTCATCGCAAAGAGCTTTGCTCGGATTCACGAAACAAACCTCAAGAAGCAGGGCATGTTTCCGTTGACCTTTGCGGACCCTGCCGACTATGACAAGATCAAGGAGGGTGACGTTGTCAGCTTGTTGGACGTGGATGGAAGCAAACTCGAGCCAGAGAAGCAGGTCACTATGCAGGTTTCTTCCAAGGACGGAAGCAAGTGGACAGCACAGCTGAACCACTCCTATCACACTCATCAGCTGGAGTGGTTGAGGGCTGGTAGCGCGTTGAATTATGTCAAGAGAAGTCTTTTAGGCAACAACAGTTAAATCGTAATGATAAATTCTATTGCAAACAAGGCCATGAGCCATAATCATGGGCATCAGCCTGCGTGAAGAAATCAATAACGCAGTGGTCGTACGTGGTCTGGACTGAAGCTTCGCCGGCCAGCAAAAGGTAGGATATTTTGTTGAAGTAGCAGCCCCGAGATTGATACTCTCTGCGATATGCTTAGGGCAACCAACCATCAGATAGCAAAAGAGGATTCCTGCTACCACGTGAATGGGAGATGAGGAAAGCCTTTTCACCAACAAGGGAGAGCAGCTCACAACCCGCAGCTCATAAAGTTGATCTATCTTACCTAACACTTTGCCTAGGTTTATTATAGATGCCAATAATCTTGTCCCAACTGAGCGGTTGTTGTCTAAAGACAACGTCCTTGTCGCTTTCAGCTGGATGAGGCGGGTCTTTACAGGCCAACACTCGACACGGCTCGTGCTGTCTGTGAACCATCCGTTGTTTACTGGGCCCGATTGCTCCTATAGTAGGCCGGGCCCATTCACCGTCCTCGTCCCCGTCCAATGTAGTAACCTGGGGCCGTAGATCGAGACACACAAGCGCTGAGCCACTTTCCAGCAAGACCTCCAAGACAATCAACCCACTGACAAAGAGCGTGCCGATACTTGGCTTGACATCTACAGAGAACCCCTCAGCGCCTCTGTTGGAGAAGACGTTATTGTAGGGTCCTCTGAGCACCAAGGGGATCTCCTTCTCCGATGATAAAAGGTGCATTATAATGTCCTGTTCGTTCAGCTTCGTGACAGTTGCGAGCTCACGTACAGTTCGGCACGTTACGCGACCTTTCAAGAAATCTCGCCAAGTCCACTCGGCCACGCGGATGCTCTTGAAGACCAGAATAATGAATCCGGCAATGATCCAAGCAAACATGGTCAGATTGAAAGGATCAACGCCCTCGATCCTAGATCCAACCAGAAAGCCAGCCAGGAGTCCACCGAGAACAAGTATGGCGCATCCTGACATGATGGAGATGGTATATGGCAGGCAGCTCACGCTGATGGCGTGTTCCTCAACTGCCCATCGACTTGCTGACGCCGAGATTCGCCTTCGCATCGATTCTGACGTACGTAGGTCTAGCTCCTTGATGGCATCGAAGCTGCACTGCCAAGGGGTATTCTCAGGCTCCCGGAGCGCAGACGAGGCTCGACTTCTGCCATCCAACTCAAGGTACTCTGAGAGGGGGCGGCTCCGCTGCAATGGACGTGGATCTATCTGTGCAAAGGTATTATGTAGACTTGTGAAAGCCGCATACCCTTGCGCTGCAGCATACACCTTGGAGAGGATGTGTGTTACTCGGACAGAAGTACACAGCTTGGCCATGTCGTCGGTTATGCAAGGGTCCATACATGACAAAATGATCATGACACTGATCATGTCAGCCATCGATTTTAAATCATAGGACTGTTCAGGACCAGATTTCTCCTTCTTGATAGACAGTGTAGACCGCCCCGTCTTTAGTTGAAGTCCTTGCCTGGGATTAGTCTTGACAGTTGCAGCTGTGTCTACCAAGAGATCAATCACCCGGTGACTCATTCCAACTGCAACCCGGGATGAAGAACCAGAAATATGACCAAGTCGATTCTGGTAGGCAAGGGTAGGAAGACTCTCTGAGCCTGTTGCAAAGACGGCAGCCGAGATTTCAAACTCGTCCGTCTCTCTACCTCGAGTGTTTCGAGTATTCAAGTCGTTGAAAATATGCCACAGGATCCGAAACAGCCAATTCGATACCGCCGTCATATCCGAAGCGTACGTTGCAACGTAGCGATCACCGGGAGCGGGCGTTCGATCTGGTCTGGGGCTCTGGTCATCTCGAACCTTGATCGTCAAGTCAAGAGCAACGTCAGATACATTCTCAGTACCTATGAACGGATATCTTTGTAGGTCTTCCCGGATAACAACGTGCCTATTCAAGGCCTCAACACCGAATGCAGGTAGGCCACTGGACAGAACCTTGAGCTTGGTTGAAAACTTGGCAAGCACTGTAACGATGAGACCGAGCCAATCTATCTCGTTTGATTCGAAACCATGGCACAAAAGCCTCGTCAAAGTCTCGGTTACGTAGTCGACGAGCAGGTAATAGATGGGCGCTTCGGTGTCGTTTACAGCCTCAACACCTGCCTGCGGCTCGTACGACTCGTCCTCATCCTCTCTTCGGCGAGATGTCGTCCGGTCTCGTATTCCGCCCTTGCGTAGGATATTCGGTGCGTCTCCCAATCTTGTTTCTAGCTTGCTGAGACTTCGCCCGATGATGGATCCGTTGGGTGATATGCCCATCTGAGACTCGGGTATGAACATTAGGTTGTCGTCCAGGCCGCAGATGGATAGTGCGCACAGCAGCTGATCGGAAAGCCTTTCCAGCCAGGCAAACCCCAGGTTGTTGATGGCTGAGGACAGTTCTTGACTTGAAGCGGGACTCAAGGGCTCCTGGGGCTCGTCTAAGCTGTTGATGAGTCGGCTCACTTCCATCTCCCATAGAGACTTGTCGTCCTCATCGATGACATTGTATCGCGAGAGATCACCGAATCTTGGTTGCCTGTTCGAATGCCCAGCGTGGAAATCGGAGGACCCCTCGTCTGTGGGAAGAGCAGTTCGTAAGGATTTTGCCGTTCGAAAGATCCTATGTTTCAACCTCTGTTGATTTCCTTGACGCTCTTGTTCTTGATCTTGTTGACGTGTGGTGGATTGCGGTTGATAGGGCCCGCCTCGAGAGTTATTAGGCTCATCAGCCTCGATCGAACCTGAAGCGGCCATTTGCTGCGGCCCTTTCCGACTTGCAAACGATGTAGCAAGCTTACAGCACTATGCCGGATAGTAAAGTTGAAGTTTACCGAGCTTCTTGGAATGTCTTGTGAGCTAGTTCAGTGAGTGAAAGAGCTGGACGAGGTGATTTCCTGTGAGGAGTTGAAGCAGTGGCCTGACTGACTACCCATCTGCAGGCTGCAGCAACTTGGCTGCAGATAAGCATGCTGTACCAATCAGTCTGAGACACGTCATTTCTGAGAATCGTTGCATGTAGTATGCTAAGCGCTCAGCTGTGTTGAAGACTTCAAACCCTCCTCTTGTCCGCAAATGCGTGCTATGACATGATTCCACACAGAGATTCCTTGGCCGCTAACATGTCCAATCCAAGCAGCCCGTCAAACTTTGAGATATTCCAGCAGGTGCTCAAGCAACAACACGATAGACCGGCAACTAGGAAGACAGCCCCGCATTATACACAAAATGGTGAGTCAAATAGTTCTCTGATGATGGAGAGACATGTTTGTGACTTGTACAAGCTCCTACAGAAACACTCCCGCCGGTTGAAGAAGCGAGCACATCGTCTTCCAGTGAAAGCGAGCCGCCGGCGTTGGACTATGTGCAGAGGCGTGTCATTCAGCCTTTTGTGCGACAAACCTTTCGATGGGATCAAGAGCTGCAACGTGAAGTAGAGCTCCTCGAAATCCCAAACGAGGACTGGACCATGTGGAAAAGTCTCGACGCGGCTACGATCCGTAGAGTCTGGGTCTGGCACCAGAGGGTGTTTGATAGAAGGGGAGTCAAGGTTACTGATCGTCTACTACTCCAAGCTGCTACGGAAATTTCACAATTATTATTCTGGGACTTGCACGAGAAAGATGCCCCATGGAGAGAGGTTTTTGAAGAATTTCCCGACAACATCTCCGACGACGGCTATGAATTCCTCCAGCGTTATCATGGACCCAACACATTCAGAAAGCTGGTGATTTCTCATCAAAGCTTCAAGCAATTATTCTTCAGAATTTGGGAAACTGAGAACAAGATGCCCATGTCGCTGTTAAGCTCTATCAACAAGACGTTAAAGGCCTTGATGAACTTTATCGAGGACATTTTCCCTGGTGCCAAAAAGATGCAGTGCCAAGCATATCAAGACGCGCAGATTTCGTATCCGTATGCGTGGACAATATTTCAGCCTGGGGATATCGTCTATGAAGAACGGTCGATTCGTCCTTTCCATGCCATGTACGAACAATGCTTTCGTGTGAGAAGAGCCGAGGACTTTATCAGTCGTTATGATGGTAGCAATGTGCTTCGCCTGACGCTGGAAGAGATCATCTACATGCCCAGTGGCTTCATCAAGTCCGGACCCAGGCTCGTTTTGACGGCTCGCCACATACGTGAATATGATGGCTTGAAGCAAATCACCACGAGAGACATGGGCATCATTCCTTTTAATATGGTCCCTGCAGAGGAACAGAGCGCTATACGCACCAGACTCACGCAGAGAGGCCGCCGATTCCTCCACCTCTCTACGCTTCCCTTCAGCATTTGGAATTACAAGGGACCACTAGGACTCGTGAATTCGATTGCGGGACGGGGCACTATGGAGGAAACTCGACTTTCACTGGCGGAGAGAGTATGGCAAGTAAGTTCCTCATCGGCTCGCCATCGCCTCCCCTCAAGACTAATGCTGTTTCCTAGAGATATACCCATCAGAATGTGGTTATAGACATAGCAACTTCCATGAATCACTTTTACGAGCGGTTCTCTGGATGGTTGCATAACTTCCACGACGCTGAATATGATGTAGAAGAAGTACCACCGATACAGATACCTCCCATCGATATCAGTGAGAATGCTCAATCAAAGGATGACATGTACATTGAGCAATCTCTCTTGATTTGTCGCGGATACTTACCAGCGTACCTGTTATCGTCGAGTGACTATGCAGTAGGTATTCTAATATCTGAACTGAGTCCGCCACTTTGGGAACAAGAGCCTCAACGAGGGTTGACGGCGTTGTCACTTCCTGACATGAGTCACTGGCACGCACTAGTACGAGAGTTCCTCAGAGAAGGGGAAGGCCTGGAAGCAAGTCTTGGACGACGGGAGACGCGAGGGTCCGGTCTTGTGTTGGCATTGCAAGGACCGAGGATAGTTGCAAGAATGGTGGCAGACGGTAAGTGTATCTTTTCAAGGCTCTACTCCTCCAAGGCCATAGCAGCATGACGCACCACTAATGCCATATTCAGAAATATCAGAAAACCTACAGAGACCTCTGGTTGCTATAGGCTCTACAGATCAAGATCAAGACCTTGGAGAGGCTTCAAAGGCTGCACTCCGGTGGGGTGGTATCCTATTCGTAGACCACCGCAAAGTTCCTACAGACCAGCAGGCTGCTAAAGGTAAACGATTATTTACGCTACTGAACTTTTGGATAAGGCCGCTAAATACCGCCGTCTACGTAGGTTCAGAGCTAGCCAACCGCTCTTTGTTTTACCCCAGCGTTCTCTTGATATCGTGCGCTAACACAATCGAGCTGGGGAAAGCGTGCGAAGACACGACCGATGCTGTCATTTCATGTGACGTTTTGACCAAAAATCCAGTAGCAGAACTATGGAAAATATATCTTGCCAGCGAGCTACCGGGCTTCACCAAAGCCATGTCAGACCAACACCTTGGCGATATATGTCGGCTCCTAGCGCAGCTTGAGCCCCGCGAGGCCCGGATGGGAAAGATTCTAAAGACGGCCAAAAGAATGGCAGTGGCAGAGAGGAGCCCCATCAACCTCAGAAATATCCTCGTTATAATTCAGTCATCGCTTTCTTCGGGCGACCTTGAAAAGTTCAAAGATGAACTAAGAGCAGCAGGACTAGATTCAGGTGCATTATTCCATTAGAGATAAGATAGTCTGAGTTCGTGAGACAGGGGAGAGAAAACAAAGGGTTCACTCTATGAGGTAGAAGAAGGCAGCTCTGGAAGGATGTGAGATATCGTGGTTTGCGTATGTACCAAGGAAGGGGTTTAGAACAAGTGGGTGAGGTCTAGCCCTCTTTGTTGTTTCTCAATACGGAGAAATTTAGCCTGTTACATTAGATTGACCTTTAATCCAGCCTTGAATGCTGGCAAGTAAGCGAAATGCAGTGCACTTAGATTGTGTTGTGTGCTAGAAGGGACTCTCGCTAGAACTCGTGATTGACTATGTCTACGACTGCATGTGAGTCGTTAGTTTAAGGGATGGTTGGTCTTTTTAAGAGAAGCTAGATAGTCTTATAATTGACCGGTTGCTACTTTGTCAGAGATGGAAACACACAAACGTCCATGAAGGAGCCTTGGGCATATAGGTAAAGTTACTTATCTCTGGCCAGATGCGATATGCGTAACGTTTCCAGTCTGCAATGCACCAGCGAGCGAGATGGCCTTTTGGCTACGCTGGCCTCGGCAGGCTCTTCCTCCTATTCTCTCGTGATAACCCCGGCATCTGCCATCGAAGCGTGTACCACAGCATCCGAAAACTTGTTACCAACCTTCGCCAAGCCCTCAACAATGATGAGGGGAGAAGAAATCAAGACTTCTACGTCGGTACGTCACAAGTGGCCAGCACATCTCTTACTTTCAATACAAGTATACACCCCCGCGTGCCTGTGTTGGCTTTGTTAGCTGGCTCTACCCACCCACTTTGCCTCAAATCTTGGGTTTCTTCACCCATGACTCTCTGGCATCCTGATATTCAAAGGAGGGTCTTTACAAGTCTTCGCCTGGCTCCTCTGCCTTCATAGTTAACCTTTTAGTGCGGCTACAAGTTTTGCAGTCGTCGTCATAACATGCCTCATTCTACCTGTCATGCTGGATTCTCCATGCAGGTACTTATATCCCTCGTGCCCAGGTCTTTGACTTGACTTTCGGCACACAAACTCTATCGTTACAGGTACATCTTGAAGGATAGACCAGGTGTTCATTTTGTATAGAGTTTGTTGAGTTGTCCAAGGTTTAAGAGAAGCCTTTTGGACCTGTCTTTTGTCAAATGTTTAGGTCTATATAGAGGCGTATATTGTTGATATTACTCTATATCTCTTAGAAAAGCTAGCATCCTTCTTAAATTCGATATCTAGGCGGTAAAAACTAAAAAGATGAATATTTATATATATCTTTTGGAAAAGGTACAAGTTGCAGGGTACATATTCCTGGCTGAATACGATGGTATACATACTTCGCTGCCAGCACGGTTAGAGACTGCAAAAGTGCCAGTTGCAGTACTGAAGAGGTACCCTGTACTGATTTTGTTTCTGAGAGGCAAACAGTATGGTGATCCTCCTCAGAGAAGTAGAGCCCGAGTTTGATTTGGCGACTGCCTCTGTGCTTAATTACAATCCTATCTAGCAACTCCCTCCAAAGATTCCACCGACGTGGATACAGGCTTGCAGAACAAACCTCTGGGCAGGATGCCCGTATGACAGGCGAGTAAACCGGCACTAATTTATCCAAAAATAGGTGGGAGATACCGTGTTCTTACTCGCAGAAACTGTCGCTCTGTGTTGCAGCCAGTTGTTCTTCGTCTGGTTCATTAGTCTGGACGTCTGATGCAGCAAGCTAATGTTGCCATCGCCGATGAGTCTTGCTGGCAAGTCACGCTGGTGCTCTACTAGACTACTCTTAATGCCTCTACAGTTTCACTGCGAGATCGTGATGCTACGGTCAAGCGACTTTAGTTCGTGGCCCAGAAAACAGTCCTGTATTGCGAAAAAGGACAGAAGAGGAAAGGGAGCAACTCGATAGCGTCCAATCGATCGATCACCATGATTTCCAAAGCGTTCAGACGCAGACTGAAAGAGAAAGACAATCAGAAAACTGTGTTTATCAAAGCCGCAGCCTGAGTGAGGAGAGCTTCTACTCTTTCCCCAAAGAGGCTACTCCTGGGTCAAAGCCTAGGATCTACATCACTTCACGAACCTAAATATCTCGGTGAGGGGATTCACGGTCTTGTGCTCAATGGTACCGTGGCTGCGTGAAGCCCCCCCAGGCTGAGAAGTCAGCCAAGGAGGTTACTCTACATCCTTTATTGGCTGTTTTACGGCTCATCCGGCCTCGTCTTTCCATATCAATAGTGTGTGAACTAGTTCAGCTGAATCTAATTCTCCATCTTGACATCATAATGAATCTTGGCCTCGACCTTCAAAGCTTTGCCTACCGTGTTGTGTGGTCTCAGGCTCCAAAGTTATGAGCCTGATTGTCTACAGTGATTTACAGTTTTATAACTGGTCTTGACCCTATTATCAGGAAAGGCTATTCTGAGAGTGTATTTAAAAAGAAGTGTGTGATTGATCTATTTAGTGACACTACCAAGGCCCCATGTGCGGCGCAGCTTCGTATCAGACAACCATACGCAGAAGCTCAGCGCACAACTTGAAAAGGAGTTTGCCTCTTGAATCTAACTCACACAAGGCCATGCAGAAGTTCTTTGGGTTGAGCTCGGTATCTGGTCAGGGGTTGGAGATCCGTGTTATCTGCATCTGAGTGCCGGCTTCGATATTGATAACCAAGAAGGATCATCGCAGGGATCATCCTTTACAGCAGATAAATCACTTCGTCTGAACTAGTAGCGCTGCGCCAGGCATCCCCTGCCAGGTTTCGATGCTCTGACGTGTCTGTAGGGAGCCAAGCAAGGCGCCTGCGGTTATTGCACTGGGTGTTGACTTGTGACTCTGCGTTGACCACCACGGTCTGACTTGGCCATCGTCGTCATACATGCTGCTAGGTTTACTGCCCAGGTACTCTCCTTTGCACTGCTGAAGCCTGAGTTTTGGGTTGGCTTTATGCTCGACGCTAAATAAGACAAGGTTGACGTCCAAACCCGTGCGCCTCCTATTCGTATGCAGTTCTCAGCAGCCATCTCGGCGCAAAGGTGAGGCCTGCCAACGATGATGAAATTGACATCTTTCAACGTAGAGTGTCCCACAGCTGTATTCATCGATTGATGCCCAGCAATATCAAAACTCGGACCGCCAGGATCGTCTAGACTAGGGAAGAAGCCGATCGGGCCTAGAAGCACAGGACAACTACATGGAACGAGCCGGAGTTTATAGCGGATCAGTGTGCACCACTAGTTCACGCGCTAGATGGTTTGCTCCATGCTACCCGTGCGTGGGCTTTGACTCACTTTGGTCCCGGATGCTTGCCGCGTCCATATGACTTGATGTACCCAGCGCCTAGTTGCCGTTGCGGGAGACCTCGGGACTAGTTGGTAGAACTATAAGGCGGCTAGATAGAAGCCCATGGCTAATTCAACCTTGTTCTGCCCGTGTCTGAAACACGGCACGATATGATGGCAGTAAGGAAAAATTGCACATGAACTCTGTCAACGAATCCCGATCGCTTGAGCTGGTTCACCACGCCAAGCCACGGGCTATTCGAGGCGTAGCTTGCTTGTCATCGCCGATTGCCTTCGATCCCGATGAAGAGTATCAAGGCTAAACAAATGCAAAGCCCGCTTTGGCTCGTATTGAACCTAGAGTATAGAAATGAAACGGCGCTTCTGCAGTTCAAAAGGCTAGATCAGGAAATGCTCACTCGCCCTGGCCACGTCCTCACACCGAGCCTTCTCACCGTCAAACCTTTTTCATCCAAGGGAGGCGAGCTTTCAGGTCTTGTACTATTGCAATTGTCATTCATAAATCTTGCCCATGGCCAGCAAAATCATGGTTTCGGCGAACTTGTTCACCTCATCACATCACCCGCGTCGAATGCTCTCATACCGATCTGTCACTGCATATCCCGTCAACGTATTTCATGGCACATTTTGTTCATCAATTTGCCTCTATGGCTATAAGTCGAAACATGACTGATATCTTTGCCCCCCTCGACAACATCCGTGTCGACCCACAGGCATTCACAATCCAAGAGCCTTTTGAAAAGGCGTATCAAAATACTGGCCAAGGAGAGCCTTCACGAGAGTCTGCTTTGACAGACTGCACGATTGTTGTCGACTCGCTGGCTAGCGAGGGAATGTCAAACGGACAGGTCGTTTCTTCGTTTTTATCTTTATCCATTCACGAATCCGAGGGGACATCCTTGGATGGCTGTGAAAAGGAGAACTGTGCCCCAGTCACGGTCCAGCCAAACCCCGAGAAGCTGCAAGATAAAGTCCACGTTTGGCTCTCCCGTTTGCCAGAACAGCCAGAGACGACCCAATTATGCGAGGACGAAAAGCAACCAGATACTGAAGACCGTCCCATATCACAATCTGCCCATTCTCTGGGACCGGAGCAGCTTGGGAAAGCACAGGAAGTCTCTGCTACAATGAGAGAGGTCACGGAAAACAACCTGCCAGAAGGAGGAGGTCTTGAAGAATATGAAGATGAAAGCCCTGAGCCTCAGGCTATGACGAAACCTGGTGGGATTATGGATGGTTATCACTCGGCGTTATTACATATCCATATGTTGTCGGACCCTGAAGGCTGTTCCAAGCCTCACTTGCGCCCGTCCATGCGGCGCTACTATCCCAAGGTTTCGAACTCGGAAGGTTGGATGCCTCTGGTATGACACGATAGTTTCGGTATAGAAGTTAGACCTTGTCTGGAATGGTTTTGGGCAACAATGCATGGTCATGGTGTCTTGTCTACAGTATCATGGGATCTACCACAGCGTCTTTCATATTATCTACCATAGATGTGCCATAATATATATTAAATGCATCAAAAAGAATGGGCAAGGTGCTTCCATGGGCCACGGTCAACACAACTGCCATGGATAGAGCTACAAGAGAAAGCCATGTACAACATGGTGAAGAATGCTATCATCAACGCAGCCTCGTATGTGACTAGATGTTTGAGGTCTTCTTCCTTGGGAACTAGACATCCCGCAGCTGGATGAGGGGCCAAGATGGTCTTGACATGAGGTTGCGTAGTGGTTGGTACTCCAGTATTTACCTAAAAGGCCGTCGAACTGCCAGAGCATACATGTTCTGGGTCTTTTCTATTCTCCTAAAAGTCGATGAATAATAATGTAATAAATTTTTGAAAACTGTGATCCTTCTTCCTTGGGTATAATGTAATGAATCAAGATTAAATATGAGTAAAGGAACACACCGTACCCGAAATGAGGCCACCATTCTCTACGTGCCCATCGCCCTTCAAACGAGGCTTCAACAACCCAAGATCTCGTTTTCTTCTACAAATCCACTCACCTATTTTCGGCTTGATTGCCCATTCTCCCGTGGATTTACCAATCGCGTCCCTCACCTTCCATACCGTCAATCGTGTGTTTCCGAGGCGATCCCAAGGTAGCCTCAGCTGGGCTCTCTTCTCATTCTACATGTTTACTTCTGGTATGCCCTTTACTCCTGACTTGAAACTTGAGTCTAAACGAAAAGAGAGTCAGGTTCAGATTTCACAGTGACAAAACTCGCTAATTTAACTATTCCCGTCGCGTCTCAAACAAAACAACAACACCCCAACGCATTAAATTCCATCCCCCGACTCCCAAGCCCGCCTCTCTACAGCCAATTCCTCGCTATAGTCCCCGAACTCGCTGAACACGCCTCGCATCATCTCGTTGTGCCGTCTTGGCCACCGAAATCCCTCAAACATGCTCTTGGTGTAATCCCAGTAGTCAGGGTAATATCCCGCCGTCTCCCAGTCTATGATGCCACTCAACCGCCACCCTCCAGCTCCAGCCGAACTTCTAACTCTTTCCACCACCATGTTGCGAGGGTTGAGGTCTCCGTGAGTAAAAACAATCTTGTGCCCACGCCGGCTGGGCTCGTCTGAGAAGCGTAGATGCTGGCTAAACGACGCTTCATCTGGAAAGGGTCCGATAGGGGCCCAATCTCGAATTCGCGGGTCGCGGCAGGCTTCGCCCAAGGTATTGCAGATGGCCATGCCATGACTAACCGGCTTGGGAATGTCCCGCATCTGTGAGACGCAGTCCTTGAGCTGAGCGGAGATGGTGGCGTAGTCTTGGTCAGAGAGCGCATCCCGACATATCGCCAATGCTGTACCCGGGACCCTACTTGTGAGGAGATAACTGAAATCATTGTCGCCAGTGTTCTGAGAGACAATATCGAGTGCTCGTGGCGCAGGAATGCTCGTCTCTTGTTCCAAAACCTTGAGAGCATTATACTCGTTCCTCAGGGCGTCTGCGTCGGAATTGTACTTGAGGTATAGTCCAAAAGGTAACCTCTGAACCGGCGCATGTCCATCTCTTCCGTAGAAGCGGCTCCCCATTCTTCGCAATAGCTCGTATGCCGCAATACGAACCGTGGATGGGAAGAACCGCCACAAAAGCATTATTGGACGTAGGAATGCGTGTCCCAGGCCGAGGCTGCTAGAACGCATGCGGACTGGGAACTGCTGTCGAGGGGAACCTGTGATAGTGGTAGCTGTCGGCTCAGAGAACAGACCGGGCGCGATGGTCCTGGCAAGATTGACGAGCTGAATGCTTCTGCAGAAGCGGGCGTGCGAACCGATAAGTCGCGCATCGGCCTTTTCAATTCCTTGCCGTGAATGGTCGCCGAGCAGAGCAATAACGCCATTCACATCGACAGGTTGCTCATCGTCAATAAGAACATGTTCAACTCTGAACTAAACAAGTTGATTAGATTAGATTTGTCATCACATCAGCTGGATGCTGTCTCTCACCTCGATCATAGATGAAGGCGTTCTTCTCAAGTTGACCATGCCGCGCTGCAAGGCCTTGTGCACGCTCTTTCGGACGAGCCAGTGGGTGTGATATGGGGAATACATCTCTGCCCTTTCGATAAAAAACCGCCACCAATCAAAGTATTGGTGGCCAAAGAATGCTTCGAGGATCTCTGTAATACGCGGCTGGTCTTTCGTTAGAGAGTAGGCTATGTAGGAACGACAGAAGCAGACAAAACTGACCTCGCCCTTGAGCCACGCAGATGGCACAGGTAGAATCGGAGCGACAATGAGGGGGTCCCAGAGGCTACCCTGCTTGCCTGTTACACAGCATATTTTTCCGTCTCGCTTGGTAATGGCAGTGATCTCATCAGGTGAAGGAGCTCGCGGCTGCGTGCCAGAGATGACTGCCGGGGTGTGTGGTTGAGTACGTGGGATGCGTCGACTGAAGCGGAGAGAGGATACCAACCTGAATCAATAACATAAATCCAGTCGGCAACAAGAGCATCAGCATGTCGGTCGGCGCTCAACCGGTGCTGCACGTAATCTGCGGCTGCCTGGGGCTGGACGGCCTCCAGGATGTAGGCGCGTAAGAGAGCGGACGCGGGATGTGCAAGGTGGACACGGTCGACCACGCCGAGTGCCTTGTGTACGCCTGGAGAGGGGGGAGTCATGATTACTGTCGAGTTGGTTGATAGACAACGACGTGAAGAGTCATATGAGATGTCTAGTTGGAGAAAACAGTCGGCCTCGTCTCATCTGACATGAAATGAAGTGGTTGGTTACAGGCTACAGCCCCTCACCTGAGCAACATTATAAAGAACCAACTCTCCCCTCTTAATGTTTTCCCTCACTATCACGCCCTCTTGTATCATCGACCCCATGGACCCTCTCCCTCTCAGCAGCATCCAAGTGCCCCCAGCCCAAGGACAAACGCACTCCCACACCGTCGTCTTCCTGCACGGCCGTGGAGATAGCGCGGCCAACTTCTGCAGCTCGCTCCAATACTCGCGCGACTCTCAAGGCCGCACGCTTGCCGACGCTTTTCCTTCTTTTCGGTGGCTGTTTCCTCAAGCACCCAAGAGAAAATGCGCCAGTCTTCCTGACGAGTGCTACCAGTGGTTCGATGTCTGGAACGTGGGCAACTTTGCCGAGAACGAAGATCTGCAGGCCGAAGGACTTGGAGAAGTCGTGCCCAAGATTCGTGATATTCTAGCCAAGGAGGCAGGTGACTTGAACGGGAGGTGGGACAAGGTCATTTTGATGGGCATCAGTATGGGCTCTGCAACAAGCGTCCACACGTTATTCAACCTCGACATCCCATCGCCAGACAAACGACTGGGCGCCTTTATCGGCTTCAGCGGGCGTTGCCCGTTTGCCGGCCGAACACTTGAAGAGATGCGCATGACGCTTCAGGTCCATTCGTCCCCCACGCACAGTGACGTTCTCAAGAATACCCCTATGCTCTTGGAACATTGCGTTGACGATCCGTTGGTGTTGGTAGGCTGGGGCAGGAAGCAGTGCGAGATATTGAAAGGGTTTGGAGCGAATGTGATATGGAGGGAGTATGGGACTGGAGGACACTGGTTTAATTCACCCCACGGCATGGATGATGTGGTGGAATTCTTAAGGGCTGTACTTTAGATAGGCATTATAGTAGTAGACCTGAATAGTAGGAAAGGGCTGTATTTACCACGCGTGGTTGGAGAGCAGCGAGCGCAGCTTGTTGATTACAGTTATAACTGACGTTGGTTTAGTTAGTCTTGTTCGTCATAAACTCTCACTGTCTGTTTTTAAAGATCAAGGATAACGATATAAAGAGATGGTTATGTTGAATTAATGCTACTTTCAGCTCAAGTATAATAATCAAGTCCTCTCAATAATCCGTGAGACGGCCAGTCGTCAAATCCATCTCTACCAATGCAACGCATTTTAGTGTGGCGCCAGAACTTGTAGAAGACAATGTTTCCTAGGTAAACTGCCACGCCAATGTACGAAGTGGTAAAGGTAGATGCTGAAAAGTGCGGAATAAATGCGCCGTATCCTACACCAGGTCAGTGGACTACTCCCAACACAAATGATAGAGCCTACCATTGAATATAACAATAAGGACCGTCAAGGAAAGAGAGAAATAGGCTCCGTATGGCTGGAGGACTCCCCGGTATGGCATTGAGCGTCTGGAGATACCCTGGGCTTTCAAGCCACGGGTGAAACGTATGTAGCTCACAAGAACGTTGACCCAGTTCAGAGCGCCAAAAACGGTGACAAGACTGACCAAGTAGCCAAAGACCTGCGATGAGCTTTGGGACGCATTCATGTAGGCCAGAGCAGCAAAAAGGCTGGTGAAAATCACACCGGCCAGGGGGACACCGTTTCCGTTGGTGCGACTAAAGATTGCTGGCGCTTGTCGATCGTGTGCGAGCCCGAAGAGGGTACGAGAGCCGATGTAGATGTCCGAGTTTGCGGCGCTGAGAACAAAGACCAGCAGACACGCATTGATGACATCTGGAAAGTGAGGAATGCCTGCAAGTTGCACCGCAATGACAAAAGGACTTGCGCCAGCACCAGTCTTTTGCCTGGTACCTCCAACGAGCTGATCACTCGTATACGGCACAGCCATTCCCAATACGACGGCGCCTATGACGTAGAAAAACACAATTCGCCAGAGAGTCTGGCGAATAGCGATGCGGATCGTCTTTTTGGGGTTTGGCGCTTCGCCGAATGCAACTCCTACCACTTCTGTGCCGGTATATGCAAAGGTCGACTGGACTATGGCTGCCCAGAACCCGAGTAGATGCCCCTTTGGACCCTCGAGTACATACTGGCCAAAAGCACCGGGGCTGTTCCAGTACGAAAAGCCGATTCGCTCGCCGGAAGGCTGGCCGCCCATGGAGATGATGAAGCAGGTCAGGATAAGCGTTTTCATGACTAGAAGCTTCACGCAGGACATCCAAAACTCGGCCTCACCGAAGAAGGAGACATGCAGAAGCTGATTCCGAGTTAGTACCACGTAGGATTTGTTAAAGAGGCAGACTTGCGTTGACCAAGATGATGGCCACTGAAAACACTGTCACAAATATGGCGACGTTGAGATCGGGCCTCCAATATTGAATGATGATTCCCGCAGCCGTGAGGTTATTAGGCAGCACTATGGCGTATTTGAAAAAGTAATTCCACCCAGTAGCGTATCTGTTACAGTCAGCCATTGACCAGTCTCGGGTTGAGTAGCTCACACACGTACCCAAGAGCTGGGTCGACGAATCGCGTTGCATAGCCACCAAATCCTTTATCCATAGGAAACATGATGGACATTTCTCCCAGAGCCGTCATGACGAAGAAGACGACGGCTCCTACAAGACAATAGGCTATCAGTAGGTTGGCGGGACCACCGCGGACCAGGGCAGTTCCCGTTCCAATGATGAGGCCGGTGCCGATGGCTCCAGCTACAGCAATCATGGAAACATGGCGTGCTTTGAACTCGCGGCGGAGTTGATCTCCCTGCTGCGTGACGATCCCTTCGTCGGTCGACATAGTTGGTCCCAAGGTTGGACCAGCATGGTCACCGAGGCTTTCTTCTTTCTGCCACGTCTCCAATGACATGATCCAAACGTGTGGCGAGTGTTGAGATGGTCTTGTCTTGAGCGTTGTTATCATTAACAAGGTCCATCTTTATACGTATGGCCATCCAGGCGGAAGCCACCCTCTTTATCATTTCATCTTCCCCATCCTACTTTGTGATGAAGCCTACTTTTGCCGAACCCGTCCTACACTAGCTTGGGCTCCAACGTTAGAAATCCAGACAACAGAGCGTTATCTTGCGGGGGACGTTTGCGGGGAAGCGCTATCGGGTCAAGCCCTGGATTGTTTGCTGCCAGCTACATAGATAGCTCGGGCGTAACTCGAGGCTAGTCCTCAAGCAAAGATCCACATGGAGGTCCAACTCCGTGTCCAGCATCCGGATCCTCGGAGCTTCTTGATCCATGACACGCCGGTGTTGGTGCTCGACATGAACAACAGGTGGCGACGTGACCTGATACTGCAAGTAAGTGTCGGTGAGGTTACAACCCGCCGCGGAGTTGGAGCTCCATTACAGTGATGATTGCTGAATGGGTAAATGGACTCGCTACAGGTGAGGTCCGACCGTCGGATCTACTGTCGGGGCTGGGGATACAAATAGAAGGGCCAAATACCGATGCGTGTAGAGCTGCTAGTAGGTAAGCCACTGACAGATACAAACTCGATCGCATCTTTCATCCAGCTACCAAGATGCCTTCGGCCAATGTTGCAGTAACCTCTAATGGTGTTTCCGGCCATACCAATGGATCATTGACAGGAGCCCAAGACCAGATCCCTACTTTCCGCCGTCTCGTTCCTTTGGTCAACGAAGGCTCTGTCACCTATCTCAATGCCTCCTTTGCTCCACCGTCCAACCTGATAGTCCACGAAGCCATCACCAGATATGCCTCCGAGGCACTGTACGAAACTATGCCAAAGCCCAAGTGGCAGGCTTCTGTGCAAGATGCTCGCCGGCTCCTCGCTCGCTACATCAACACAGACCCATCAAACATCGCATTCACACGCGACACGACCGAAGCCTTGGGCTCTATAATCCGGGGTCTGCGCTTCAAGCCGGGTGACAACGTGGTCCTTCTTGATAGCGAGCACCCCAATCACGCATATCAATGGATGTCTCTCCGATCACAAGGTCTTGAAGTTCGACAGATCTCGACCATCGACGCTGCCGCAAAGAACAGGAGAGTGACTGCAGCAAATGCCTCGACTTTTGCTCCATACGTCGACGACCGCACGATTGCCGTTGGACTGAGTTCCATCATGTTCCACAGTGGTCAATGGAACCATGTCGCAGATATATGTTCCAGTTTCCGCTCGCGTGGCGTCCACGTTATTGCTGACATTACACAACAAGTCGGCTTCTCCGCTGTGGACGTGCAGGAGCTTGGGGTTTCGGCAGCCGCTTTCTCTTTACACAAGGGCCTTCACTGTCCTACAGGTCTTGCAGCTCTCTATGTCGACCCGCAGGTTATCAAGGACGTCAACCCAACTCCTCCCATCGTTGGGTACGGAGCTGTGAGCAATGTGCGAGCTGACCTTGTCGTGCCCGATGATCCTATCGTCTATCATCCATCTGCTCAGCGATACGACCACCTCAATCTCAGCCTGATCTCAGGAGCAGTCGCGAAAGCCTACCTCGGCTTCTATCTCGACGTGCTCGGTCCCAAGAATGTGGAGGACCACCTCTACAGCTTGGGAGATGTATTGCATCAGCAGTGCAAGCAGCTAAGAATTAACATTGTCGGCCCCGAGAGTCGAAAGGAACATGCACCGCATCTCTACATCCTAGATCTTCAGGACGAGAGGTGGATGTCTCATTTTCGAGACAACGGAATCATTGTAACACCCTACCGACTAGGCATCCGAGTGTCTTTCGGGTTTTATAATAACGCAGAAGATGTCATGAAGCTTGTTGGGGTTCTCCGGACTGGTATCGATGCAGGATTCCCTGTTCCAAAAGTATAGTCTTGTTCTTTGTTACCAACGGGCACGAAGAGGTTGAGTGTCGTTGTACCTAGATCTATTACCATCCATGACCGAACCCTGTCTCGACTCCATGCATGGCCGCTTTTCGTTGACTACAATGTGATACTCCCATATCTCCCAGTCAGTCAGTCTTGTAGTTGATAAACTATCGGCCAAGTCGGTAAACACTCTCCTACTACTCTGGCCACGTAATTCACTTCTTCTTCCGTGCCGAACAAGGACATGCAACGTGAAGCTTGTGACAAACTATAAACAAGAACGAATGGTCCAAACCGCAAGGCATACTGTGATCGGTATTTCCTGACCAAAGCGACAATGTCCTGGGCGGACGATATGCAATAGTCTCGAGACTTCTGCTGCGTCGTATTTGTCGGCTCGAGGGCTGCAGCATCTAGATTTGTGGCAATTCGAGTGCTGTGAAAGAGTAGACTGAATATTGGTAAGCGTAGTCCAAAACAATAGAACATGACACGAACTGCAAAGATGCCACACTGGGAATGAGAGGAGTGCTTGGAGTCTCCCACTTGTTCCACTGGGCGCACTGCGGTAGAGAAGTCTCCCAGCGACTCAGTTCCAAGTTCAGCTTGTCGAGATAACCCCGATACACACGGCTGTCTTGGACTTTTCTCTGTGAGGATAACGTTGCTAGGAGCTGCTCGATCATCTTGGATAGCTCAACCTGCTTTTGGAAGCATGGAACGAGTGGTTTCGTCTCGCCGAAATCGCCTCGCTGGCTATCGAAGCCTATAGGAAGCCATAGCTCTAATTCTGGGAAATCCCTACCCTCTGTCAGCTGCATACCATCAAGCATCCACTGTTGGGCTCACGGTAGGCGTTCCAGGTTCTCAACCTCTATAGCATCATGTGAGAAGTACACTGGTCTGCCTAGAGTGAGACTGATGAGCTTGTCAGAGGTATAGCAACCCCAGACGATTCTTCTTCTGATCTCGAAATCTTCTGGGGTCGCCAATGATGTATCATGCGAAACCCAATGTTTCGGGTCTCTCTGGAATCCAAGGTCTTGTGCCATGCGAAAGGCAATCCCTGCGGACCATCAGTCTCGGCCACTGAGTATATCCTTGCCACGTGTTCTATTACCTGATAACCCCCAGCCTCTTGACAGGTTCCCACGACCAATCTCATAAAACGCAAGGCATAAGAATGCTTGCACGGTAGCGATTGATGGCCGAGCGAACCCAAAGATGATGAGCGTGGTTTCAGCTGCACTGAAGAACTGCTCACTTGCACGCCGCTGAAGGCTGTCCCGTGACATCAACAAGCCCAGAGCGCAGATGGAGAGAAGCAGCCCAGAGGACCAATACTTGCAGCCCTGCCGATGACCAAAATGATCCCTCAGAAAGGCTTCGCGGTAGATGAACATGAACTGCGGATACTGCCACTTGAAGAAGAGCATCAGCGCACTTGTGACAAGATCATTGTCCATGGAGATGCCGAAATGTTGTGCGATTTGCTCAAAGTTTGAGTCAGGATGTGGATGAATTGACGGGATGTGATGAGATGAGGCATGATCAGCCAGCATGCTTGACTGACGAAGCTTGCCGTGAATGATACTCGACGGACCATGATAAATGAGAGAACCCTCTGGATCAGGCTCGAGATTATCCGGTGGAGGACTGATGACATCCAGCGAGGACTGAGCCTGCGCTTCTCTCGGGGGGCTGGTCTCTAGGTGATCGCCGAACTCAGACGTGTCTGATAGAACAACGCGTGCTTCTGGGACCGTGTCTCGAATCCTCATGATCAACGATTCAAGGTAGGCGATCCGCTCTTCAAGCTGGGTAACGTACTTTGCCGACACAGGCCTTCTCTTCCTGTCTACCTCTCTATACGCACATGGCTTTCCGGCCTCTGCACAACTCTCGCACGGCTCTGTTCTGGAGCATTTCAGCTGAGTCATTTTTAGCATCCCGTTCGGGCTTTGGAAGCTGTTGTTGTAATGACAAACCTTTCGCTGCTGACAGCGCTTGCAACTGTTGAGGGATTAGAGTTGGGCAGTTTCTCGGAAAGTCGAGACGCTCACGATATTTTCTTTTCCATAGTGCAACCTCTGCTCTGCGGTGCGTAGGTGAACAAGATGACAAGAGGTGCTGCTGGCGCCTTGAGTATAGTCTGTAAACTACGCGGTATGAGGTTAGGCCGAGAGGGTAACTTCCGGGGTATTACTATAGGCAGCCTTACCAAGTGCCTCATGCCACGCTCATTTTGTAAAGTTATTGTTGTGAGCTGGATTCACCTACGTACTGAGTAAGATGACACAATCGAGGTCCCCAATAAGTCCCCCAATACACAGACACAGACAGCTGCACAGCTACACAGCTACACAGCTGCACAACTACACAACTACACAACTACACAGCTACACAGCTACACAGCTACACAGCTGTGCCGACAAGTCACGTGTTTGTTCACCCAACCAACCATGTATGCCGTAGAGATCGCCTTGTGTCAACGACCTCTGGAGGGAGTTTGCAGAGGTAGCTTATAGAGGTAACTGGCTCTTTGCTGCCTCTGCAGGCCACTTGCAAGGAAATCTTGACGGCACAGCTACTGTAGCTATGTCGATATGACTCGCCCGTAGACGACATTTCATTCCAGGCCAATCATGCTTTGCTTCTCTACAGAGCTACAAGTTCCATCACCCGAACTTGCTAAAAGAGGAAACGTCCGAGTGTCAGCAGTAACCGATAAGCGTTTAGATGAGATGCCCCCCGGTCAAGATATCACATTTGATGCTCAGATGCCTTCTAATCGTGGAAAACCTGTCGCCGTACCGCCACTATACGCACGCATCAACCAAACCATCCACCATGGAGGCGACACAGAACATCACATCTTGCGGCGCTGCCTATCCAACTAAGCATCGCCGGAACCATGCCAGATCGAAAACTGGGTGTCTCACCTGTCGTACGAAGCGCAAGAAGTGCGACGAGATAAAGCCAACCTGCTCAGGGTGTACTCGGACTGGACAACCTTGCATCTGGCCACCTACATCAGCTGCCGATGGCCAAGAATGCGTCGACCCGCAGGCGGCTTTAACATATGGAAATCTATCTAATCTAGGCGGCGCCGAAAAATACGTCTACAAGCAGTACTGGCTTTTCACGGCTGATATGCTAGTCAAAGGACCGAGTGCTGACGGCAACCCTTTCATAACGTATATCCTCCCTTGGCTGCGTCTGATGGGATGGTCATGGATATCGTGCTGGCTCTTGGCGGAGCTCATCTGTCGGTTAATGATGCTAATGCGAAGCATCTCGAGGTAGTGACACGAACTCACTACGCTTCCGTCTTGTCGGGGCTGAGGGAATTCATCAGCCAAGATGAGATGGACAATCTAACCAGCAAGACAAGACTACTGCTGGTCTTGCTCTTATTGGCCATTTTCGAGGTAAAGCTTGTTCTCACCATCTCTGGGCATGGACCTCAGCTGAACTCGACAGGGCGTCCAAGGCAATACGGACGGAGCTGTCTACCATCACCTGAAAGCTAGCCACTCAGTTGCTACACATTTAGCAACTGCTCCTGACAGTAGCATACCTGATTCTGTTCAGCATCTCCGTGGTTTCGTCCTGGAACTCTACGCATTCCTCGCATTGAAGCTGTCAGTCACCCCACGAGCATGTCTATATGAACACCCCCTCGAGCCGGATCCATTTCTGCAGTCGCTGGGCTTCTTGAAAAAGTTCAAGGCTCACGGATTCATGCTCGGTTTTGGTCATCGTGTTTTTGAGACAATCCCTGCTGTGTCGCAGCTCGTGCAGCAGCGATACCTGCAAGAACAGCAGGGTCTCATCGAGATGCCCTCACTACAAGAGTCGTACCAAGACATATTGGAAAGATTGCGTGCCATCGTTCCAATTTCGGATGAGGACAGCTGTGATCACCTACGCCCCGAGCACGAGAGAGCTGCTGCGACAATTCTATACCGAAACGCATTGATTCTATATCTTTACGCTGCTTTTCATCAAGACCTCCTCTTGGATCCCGATCTCGCAGCCAAAGTCGCCGCAGTCGTTCAAGACTCAATTACCCCTCTTCTATCCCTTTTCTCTACACAAGGACCTCTAAGAAGAATGCTTCTTTGGCCAGCCATGATGATTGCGTCTTGCTGTAGATTCGAGAGACATATCAAGGGGTTTCGGATAGCTCTGAACGCGGGTGAGAGGACTCCAGGTGGCGTCAAGGAAGCCGCGAGGCTTATTGAGATACTGTGGCAGGATAAAGACCCTGCTGTGTTTGGACCGAGAGGGCTTTTGCTTATTATGAGGCGGCGTGGACTCAGCTTTAGCATGTGTTAGCAAATATCGGAGTGGTCTAGCCCCGAGTAGAGACACCTACCTCCTTCATACCATAGACGGCAATACTTATAAGAAATCTATCTATTAAAGGCACTAGGGATAAGACAGTATCAATAATAAACAAGTCTTAAGCGCTACTAAGCAACAAGCATCATGTATTTATGGGGATATCGTGGAATGCAGTTTAATGTGATAGAGGTTATGGGGGATCTTTATCACGCTTCTCATCCTTGCAAGACTGAAATCAACAACAATGTATTCGGTCAATAATCATAAAGCTGCTCTAAAGAATGAAAAGAGTATCTAAATCTCCAAGTTCATATCCAAACAAGCCAAACAGCCATCTAAGAGTCAACAGCAGGGTCAAAGCCAGGGGCACCATCGCCAGCAGCCGCTCGGAGGGTGTTGGTGAAGCTGTCATCCTTGTCCCAGAACTTGGGTCCAACACCTCCGTTCCAAGCGTCGTAAAGCGAGTCTCGCAGAGATCGTCCGTTGACGACAGGCCAGTTGTCCCAGCCAACAAGGTTTCCAATGAACCACTTTCCAGTGTAGTTTTCAATACTGTCATCACCTTCGTTGGCCATGCGCCAGCAGTGGGTAAAGCCTCCATCTTTGTGGTAGACCACCTTGGCACGTTGACCGTCAAGGCGAGGACTGTTGGTGGCATGCTTGTACTCGCCGTGGCATGAAGGGGCCACTCGCTTGACGTCTTCGCCCTGGACAAAGACTATGATGTTCTCCCAATCGTGAGTATGACCGTTTCCACCTCCAGCGGCGTTGATGGTACCCCACTGTCAAGACAACCTGTTAGTGACACGATAGGTAAGAAGGGAAAGGGGTTACTGACGCTGCTCTGGTCTTTCTCAAAGTAGTACTCGTACATGATGGCACACCAGCCATTGTTGCAACGGCGTCGGCTGTAGACGTTGTTGTTCTCCAGCCGGTTGGGTTCTCGACAATCAGCGGCTGGACCCTTGAAAAAGACGTCTTTCTGCCGAAGTCCTGGGTTTGTCTTGCCGTCCTTGTCAATGGCCGAAGTGTAGTAGCACCCGTCAGTGTCAAAGTCTGTTACTGGCTGGAACTTGTGCTCAATCTCGTTGGCACTATCATCAAGTCGGCCAATGAGATGACGCTTGGTGTTGGGGGTAGGAGAGGCATTAGCGCTACCAACGGCGCTGGCCAGGATGGCTGCCATGGTGAAGGCGTGCATGATTGCAAAGGGTGAAGAGTTGAGAAGTGCTGGGTTGATGTGGTTGTTGGTGAAGATGGTACTGATGATGAGATGGGACAAGAAAGGTTCTGATGGCGTATGAAGCCTCTTAAATACTTGAATATTCTCCTAGTTGATGCATGACTCCTACTCCTGTTCCATTCTAGATACTATCTATAGCAGCATTGGTGATATCCCGCTGCATGGTTGATGCAGCTTACGGGAGAAATCGAGAAGGGCTTGATGATACGAGAAGGATTCAAGCAGAGAGAGAATAGATCAACTAGAAAGGCTATGTAAACTATGAGAAGGGCCATCAGATTGCAGAGGAAGGGTTCGTGCGCAGCCTGATTCTTTCACAAGAGGCTCAGAGGCCCAGAGTCTATGAGTAATGGTTTCAGCCAGGCACGGGAACTATGTAGCCGCTTCAGCCCCCTTCTGGAGCATCAGGTTATTAATGGCACTGAAGTTCTTTACAGCCTACTTTTCGTGCAGTAAGCGCGGGACTTTTGCAGTAGTTTTCATGTTGTCTCACGCGAGCAGCCAACCAGCTGACGATGGTGACCAGAGGCGTCAACGCCACTCACACATGCAACAGCTATTCTGCACGGAGACGAAAGAAGGCATTCATCTTGACCAGGCTGTGTACCAAGCTCAAAGTCCCATTATGTTCTCTATAATTAACTCTTGCTATCGCCCTCGAGAGGGCAGGCGTCACAGACACATATCGTCAAGAAGAAGCACCCAGTATCACTGGTCAACGTCGTCAATAAGCGGGAAGGATTGCATAAATGGAATGTCTGTCTTTATACGGTAATAAATTTCGCATCTGCGGCTGAAAAAGGCACAGGAGCGGGCATGACAGTCGGCGTTTGAAGGATTTAGGGCTGATAGGACTGGCCAATAAGAACATTATGGTGTAGTACTTGATATCAGTGCTAAGCAACACCTACCGTACGTGAACAAGCTTATCTTTATAGCACAGGCTGCAATGAATTCATTCCTTTAGACCTTGTGGAGGCTCAGAGGGCCAGTTTCACTTTATTTGTGGTCTACTTGACCAGATTAATTATATCTTGCTGCAGGTGACACTAGATGACCTCAGCATCAAACACTAGCAAGTAACTAGTGAGTTTCTTCTATGTACTGCTTGTTATGAGTAATATTGTCTGCAGGTAAATCTATAGATAGCCGAGTGTAGGTGACAACTCATCAGCTTTGTGTCTATGCAAGCCAGTTTATGTCATCCCCCAAGTAGGTGGTATACTTTTTACCCTCAGCGAAGATGGTAGAGATATGGTCTGTCACTTCCATGATCGCATCCATAGACATTGATTATAATACTTGGATTCCTTAAGCAGTATCAGATCTATGTGTTAGAAAGGAGGTTGCGTTATGTAAGAAACTTCTGTGGTATAGCAGGAGTAAAGTTACCAAGTCAAGAGAATTAGAGCACTCTATAGTGCTGCATTTGAAATAAAGAATGAAGAATAAGTTACTGTAGCTATAGGTAATCTTGTAGACATTTCTCTTATTATCTTGATTTATTTTAATTGGATTTTTATGACCGCGAGAAGTTGGTACAATTGGATTCCTGAGATGGTACTTGAACTACAACAGTCGTCGCGTCCTTGACCAGCAAGCACATGGTACAGGCCACAAGCAACCCCTTCTTCATTTCTACCACTATGCATCCGACTATGACTAGACCTGTATTTGGGAGCGTTGTGGATAAGTAGACTTTACATCACCCACAGACTCAATGATAACTGCAAGCGGCTCCGAGGGCTACTAGACGTCTTATCACAGTCAAGTAGCTGTGATCCAGAGCTCTCCTGAATATAACCCTGATTTTGGAAGAACATCCGAGGACCTTGTGTAGATGTGAATAAAAAGACTTGGTAAGAAAGCATGACCCAAGTCTACGATAGCTTACCACCTACTTTTGTGAGGCCACCAGGTTTCATGGAGCTTTCTTTCTGGTAAACGAGAAACCGGAAAAACACAAGGGATAAGAAACAAGGTAATTTTGCCCTCTTTTGGGACGATTCCGTTTATACTTTTCCAAGTCCCTTTTATATCCCATGTGTTGACTCCGTCCTTGCCGCTTCGAGGTCATCAGGTGGCCCTGGCCGGTCAAGACCGAGGCTAGTAGTAACCCCTTTGTTTACAGGCTTGAAGAAGAGGCGTAGTAGAATGACCTGGACGGCGACTCGTCCGATATCGATCATGCTCAGGTTGTTGTTGATGGAAGGATACAAGCTTGAAGTTGGAAAAACATGGTACCGGAACCACTGAACCTTGAGCTATAGCATCGTAGTGTGTCTTGGACTGTTGGTGAAAGCAAAGATCACCAATATCTCGCTGGGCTCTAACTATAACGGCTTGTCAACTGTCAGCCTTTCCTAGTGCGTTCCAGAAGCAGTGTTCTCCTACTACTACTGCTGCTGCTAACAACATAGCGTGCCGAAAAGCCGGATTGCAATTTCACTAAAAGGCTCCACGCTAACCGAAAACCTCGTGGTTGACGGCTTTTTAGTGACGGAATAATCTTGTCGCAGTCTTGACCCTCTTCTACCGCAACTGGCCATTTGTCGAGGCTCAACTGAAACAAGGAGACAGGGGGAGCCTTACTATTTTGGGAACCTCTCGCCGATAGTCTCACCTCGAATCAGCAGTCTGATAGTGCCGTATAAGTAGTAAGGAATGTCTCGAGTGTTTTGTGTCAAGAGATATTATCCATCGTTAGCTGTTCCAACTTTCTACGTTCCTTTCAAGACAAGAATCGAATTCACTCTTTTTAATTTTCTACCGACAGAATGAAGTTTAGTCTTTGCTTCAGTGTCTTCACCACACTGTTGGCTTCCGCCTCTGCCCAGAAGCTGTCTGGTTCTGCTCAGGGTTTTGCTCAGGGCGTCACCGGTGGTGGCAATGCTGCCGCCGTCACTCCCAAGAACATCAAGGAGCTCGTCACTTACCTGACCGACAACAAGCCCCGTGTTATCGTCCTCGACAGGACCTACGACTTCATCGGCTCCGAGGGCACCGTCCGAGAGAAGGGATGTGCTCCCTGGAAGATCGGAGCCGGTTGCCAGACGGCCATCAACGCTGCCAACAACTGGTGCGGCAACAACCCCAAGGTTGATGTTGTGTACGACAAGGCCGGAACCAACGGAATCCAGGTTGCCTCTGACAAGACCATCATTGGTGTTGGTAACAAGGGTATCATCAGGGGCAAGGGTCTGCGTTTCGTTGGCGTCAAGAACATCATTGTTCAGAACATCCGTACGTCTATTGATCGTGAGAAAACTGCTTGCACTTATCCTGACGATTCAAATCAACAGACATCACAAACCTGAACCCCAAGTATGTCTGGGGTGGTGATGCTTTCACCTTCTCTGGCACCAGCAAGATCTGGGTCGACCACTGCACTGTATGTTCAGTCTTTGCCATTATAACTGCATCAGCACTAACACTCTCAGACCTCCCACCTGGGCCGCCAGCACTACGTCTTTGGCCGTGATAAGAGCACCGGAATCACCCTCTCCAACAACCACATCGACGGCCGCACTGAGTGGTCCGCTGGCTGTGACGGATACCACTACTGGACTATTGAGATGGTTGGCCAAGGCGACCAGATCACT
The DNA here is from genome assembly GCA_013266265.1 of Fusarium sp. NRRL 66182. Taxonomy (NCBI): domain Eukaryota; kingdom Fungi; phylum Ascomycota; class Sordariomycetes; order Hypocreales; family Nectriaceae; genus Fusarium; species Fusarium sp. NRRL 66182. The sequence continues at coordinate 26,751 of JABFAK010000072.1, read as the reverse complement.
ATGCAAGGTACGCTTCACCATTCCTCTGCTTGAATACCCTCGCTAACTTGGATGACCCAGGCAACCTGATCCAGCACACCGCTGGCCGTGGCCCTGCTCTGTCCGCTACCACTTTCCTCCACGCCGTCAACAACGTCTGGCAGGACATCAACGGTCACGCCATCGAGGGTGACACGGCCGGCAAGGGTCTCTTTGAGGGCAACGTTTTCAAGAACGTCAAGCAGGTTGTTGTCGCCGATTTCAAGGGACAGCTCAACAGCTGCCCTGATAGCGCTGCCGCCGCCGCCACGGAGAAGTTCCTCGGCCGCTCGTGCCAAGGAAACATCTATTCTGCTTCCGGTGCCCTCAGCCGAAAGGACACTGGCTTCATGTCTGAGTTCAAGGGTCTGCCCATTGCTCGTGCTACTCGGGCTCTTGTCGCCCAGAACAAGGTCCCCGCCAACGCCGGCTTTGGAAAGATCTAGCAAGGGGATGCATGGACGTGTTCTGTTTGCTGGGCAAGAGACGCTGTTTAATCAATCTAATATTGGGTGTAGCGTAGTATAATGCACTGTACTAGCTGTCAAAATAATATACTTCATATAGAGCGGTAATGCCATTATATGCCCCTTCGTGTACAAAGCTTTGACACCCTGCACATTGAGAGAGAGCATTGGTATGACCAAGCTTTGAAAGTACCGATACAAGGCTGCTGTCTATAGCTAACTGTATCCTTGTAGACAAAGGCAGCCAAGAGTGCTTGTCTAGACTATAGAGACTCGTCCACCAGCTATTCCGAATAGTGACTGACCCTGCTTCCTCTTTTATCTTGTTCTACTTCTATGCATATCCAGTTCCGTCATGTACGAATGCTTTCCCCGCACTTGGTCTCTCCAGATGACGAGGCGTGGTGGGGGCATCTTCCTCTCCTCGTGTTTTGAGTTGTTGATGCTAATCATTAAGTCCATTTTGCCTAATATCAAGGACTGCCATCATTGGCTGCTTTTACTCCTACTCGATACTATTAAAACCTCACCTCATCAGACAATCTAGAGCTGATCACTCCTTGTCATTGAGAAGATCAAATATCCAAGATATAGACTGAAACTTCCAGTCTCACTGCTCAGAATGTCTGCGAAAGAGGGTAACCAAGAATACGGCACTCTACCGGACCCATCCTTCACCAACGCGAACAATCGCCTCGAGTTTCGTTTCGATCAAGAGATTCTGTATATTGAACCTTGGGGACAACATTCTCTTCGTGTCCGGGCCACCTGTTTAGCGACCCTCCCTGACCGTCCTTGGGCTCTCGCTGAGACACCACCTGCTTTGACTCCCGATATTGTCATCCATGGAAACTCGGCTTCGATCACCAATGGGAACATCAAGGCCGATATCAGTCGCCGTGGCAAGATTGTCATTTCCAATATCAAAACTGGCAAGGTGCTGTTGGAGGAGTTTGCTCGTCACCGTCTAGACATCCTTGATCCGAAATGCAGCGCGCTCCGGATTCACGCTCGAGAGTGGAAACCTCGTTTGGGATCTTCCGACTACCATCTCACAATGCGATTCGAGTCTCAAGACCCTAATGAACGAATCTACGGTATGGGACAGTATCAGCAGCCCTTCTTGAACCTCAAGGGTGCAGATCTCGAGCTGGCCCATCGCAATTCACAAGCTAGCGTGCCTTTTGCACTCTCCAGTCTTGGCTACGGACTCTTGTGGAACAATCCTGGCATTGGTCGAGCAGTATTCAGCAGCCTCACCACGACATTCGAAGCGTACTCAACAGACGTTTTGGACTATTGGGTCGTGGCGAGCGAGTCCCCCGCTGAAGCTATCCAGACATACACGAGCGTCACTGGACGTGTCCCGATGATGCCTGAGTATGGGCTGGGATTCTGGCAATGCAAGCTCCGCTACCAAACCCAAGATGAACTTCTCGAGGTGGCTCGGGAGTATAAGCGGCGAGAGCTGCCTATCGACCTTATTGTCTGTGATTTCTTCCATTGGCCTAACCAGGGAGACTGGAAGTTTGACCCTACATTCTGGCCCGATCCCGGTTAGTTTTCCGTCCTGATCAGCCAAGTTCCGTATTCTAACGCATATGCAGATGCAATGATGGCAGAACTAAAGTCCATGAACATTGAACTCATGGTGTCCATCTGGCCCACTGTCGAAAAGACCTCGGAGAACTACGACGAGATGCTCCGTAGAGGCCTGCTCATCCGTCAAGATAGAGGTATCAGGGCTGCCATGGCGGGACTTCCTGGCATCACGATTCACTTTGACGCAACCCACCCGGAAGCTAGAAGGTTTGTCTGGAACACAGCCAAGAAGAACTACTACGACAAGGGTATCAGAGTATTTTGGCTCGACGAGGCCGAGCCTGAGTATTCAGTCTACGACTTTGACGTTTACCGCTACCACGCTGGACCCAACTTGACCATTGGAAACATCTACCCCCATGACTACGCAAAGGCGTTTTACGACGGTATGAAGGAGGCTGGTCAGACAGAAATCGTGAACTTGTTGAGATGTGCGTGGGCAGGCAGTCAAAAGTTTGGGGCTCTTGTGTGGTCTGGAGACATTGCGTCAAGCTGGGGCAGTCTTCGAAACCAGCTGTCTGCCGGGTTGAACATGGGCATGTCTGGTCTTGCCTGGTTCACTACTGATATCGGTGGCTTCCACGGAGGTGACCCAGACGAGCCAGCTTTCCGAGAGCTGTTTGTGCGATGGTTCCAATGGGGTACCTTTTGCCCTGTGATGAGGCTACACGGTGATCGGGAGCCAAAACAACCAAGAGTCGGAACGACGGGCGGAAGCTTCTGCCTTTCCGGAGGGCCTAATGAAGTGTGGTCCTATGGAGAGGAGGTCTATGGCATCTGCAAGAAGTACCTCGACATCAGAGAAGAAATGAGGGAGTATACCAGAAGCCTTATGAGAGCAGCACATGAGAAGGGTGATCCGATCATGAGGCCATGCTTCTACGACTTCCCCGGTGATGACATCTGCTGGAGATTGGAGGACCAGTACATGTATGGACCCAAGTATCTGGTTGCACCTATCTTACAGGCCGGTCAGGAGGAGCGCAAAGTTTACTTGCCTGGGCAAGACGTTCAATGGAAAGCAACTGATGGGTCGGTGTATGAAGGTGGAAAGACTGTCACTGTGAACAGCCCCCTTGACACAATGCCTGTGTTTGAGAGACAAGGATAGACTTTTGGGGGTTGGACAAGCATAGCGGATACAGTTACGACAGTCAAGAGTATATCGAAAGAGGGTATACTCCCCAAGGAACCTCCAGATATGTAGATGCATCTCCCAGTCGGCCCTTGACCCTGCCGCGACATAGGTGAAGACGCAGGGCCTTCCGAAAAGCTCCGATAGTTGAGCCGTAATCTAGGATAGAATCGAAGCACCATTTATGTATGTTTGCTAACAAAAGCCCATCCAGATTGCTGAGCTGCATCGAGTTGTTGTTTGTTGTGTGAGATGTGTGGGGGTCACCAAGCCCCCCAACGTAGGCCTTTGTTGGTCTGGTTAGCTGGTATAGAACAATGCAGTCCGCTGCTCCGACGATCTTCAACCTGGAGTGTTATGTGTACAACTGACTGCTACCAACGTAGTTGAGTGAGGCAAAGGACAGGACAGCCTTATGGAGAGGCTGGAACCGAGATGACGGTGGTCTTTAGAAGCGAGCACTTCAAATGACAGAAATACCTTGGCAATGCCTCTCTCTATCCGCTCTCAGTCTCGGGATCTAAAAGAATATCCCGTATTGAACGCGGGGTAGTGCTTCGGTTGTGGGGGAAGATCTGCCCATGCTACCATGTCAAGCAACAAAGTAGGTAGCCGATGAGACGCTGTCATGACTTGCCCCTTCATCCGGGCTGCATCCGACGTGTTTCCTAGTCATGCTGTGTTACATTCTCGCTGATCTTCGTATGAGCAACCAGTAGAATCACTCTCAAGTTTGTACAGTCTCGGGCTATTACGTTGCCGAGACTGATTACCGAGGTTTTCTCCTCGAGCTGTCATTGAATCTTGATTTATATCTAGACTTTCCACGCCGTGATTGCATGCTCTACGCTGTTTGATCTCAGTAGCAGGCCCCATTCTGCCTGGTACTAGACTTGGGTGGTGTTTCTGTTTCAACAGGTTATATCTCCAGAGCTCAACTCGTCCTCACACAACGCAGTCATGGATAAACCATCTGTTCAGATGGACGAAGGCGATGATGTCGGCCCCAAAGCCCCGAATTCTCCGCCTGGTCGCGGCCAAACCTTTGATGCGTGGGCAGAAGGCTTCAGCAGCCAGACTACAGAGTGGCAGAAGGAATTCGATAAGAGGCTTGTCCGAAAGGTCGATCTACGGCTGATGCCAACGCTCGTTATCATGTACCTGCTCAACTTTCTCGATCGTTCGAATCTTGCTCAGGCGCGACAAGGGAGTCTGGAAGAGGACCTTGAAATGGCAGGCACTGACTTTAACTTGGCGACCTCGATCTTCTTCGTTGGCTATCTCCTCATGCAACTCCCCTCAAACCTGATCCTGACCAAAATGCGTCCTTCGCTCTATCTCAGCGCTTCTTGCTGTCTCTGGGGTGTTGTCTCGACCTGCAACGCCGGCGCACAGAAATTCTCCCATCTCATTGTTATCCGTTTCTTTCTCGGCTTCGTGGAAGCGCCATTCTTTCCCGGTGCTGTCTTTCTAATGAGCTCTTGGTACACTCGAGCTGAGCTGACTCGACGCATCGCCTGGCTGTATGCTGGCAATGCACTGGCAAATATGTTTGGCGGAGTGTTGGGCGCTGGCATCCTGGGAGGTATGGAAGGGGCTCATGGCATTGTGGGATGGAGATGGCTGTTTATCATCGTACGTCTTGGACATCAGCCTTCATGTCTAGTACGTTGGAATCACTGGCTAACGTCCTATCAGGAGGGTGTCGCTGCCATCGGATTCTCCTTCATCTCCGCATTCGTACTCCCGAATTACCCTCACACCACGAAATGGCTGACAGAAGAGGAGCGCGCGTTTGCAGCGTGGAGGTTGACCCTCGACATCAGCGAAGCCGATGCTTATGGAGAGAAGACGGTCTGGGACGGCGTCAAGCTGGCTGTACGGGACTACCGTCTATATCTTTTCATTCTTCTGCAGCACGTCAGCTTGGTCTCCCAGACCTTCCAGTACTTCTTTCCCACCATCGTCGGAACCCTTGGTTATGGCAGAATCGTCACCTTGTGGCTTACGGCCCCAGCCTGGGTACGTGATACCTTTTGTCTCGTCTTGTGTGAGCTGATGTGATGGGTTCTTTTGCTGACGAGACCAACAGTTTGCAACCTTTCTTCTGTCCATTTGTGTCACGCTGAGCTCGGCCAAGACGAACGATAGATCAATACACATAATATGTCTCATGCTTGTGGCAGCAGCCGGAAACGCCATTGCTGCTGCAACCACGGTGGTGGGAGCACGATTCTTTGCCATGTTCCTCATGCCAATGGGTTCCATCTCATCTTGTACGTCCATCCCTTGATCTTGTTTGCGTCTGGTGTACGTTTCCTGGCACTTCTGACTTGTTTGTTTGATTAGATCAGATCATCGTATCATGGGTGGCGAATTCTTTCCCCCGTCCACTTGTCAAACGATCGGCCATCATCGCCATTTGCAACATGATCGGCAACACGGCGAGTATCTACGGGTCTTACATGTACCCTAGCAGTCATGGCCCTCAATACACGCCTGGCGGTAGTGCTAACACGGCGATATGTGTGTTGGTCGCGCTTCTTGCACTCATGCTACGCTATGTTCACAAACACGAGAACAAGAAGCTTGAGAGAGCAGAGGCTGAGGTGGCCGAGATGCAAGATGAAGGTGACAAGGCCGATATGGCTGCAACACGGGGACTTCGAGAAATTGGATTTAGATACATCTATTAGCCACAGCTACGAGGATGGAGGTGCCGATCAGGGTAGAGACAGAGAATGTGCGCACTAGTAACGATATCGTCTCAAACTCGTGCCTTTAAACAGGCGTTTCTTCAGAGTGAAGATGAAAGGTCACTCGATCAAGGTCCAGTCTAGTAGTGTACGAACTAACGTTAGTGTTCAACTCAATCTTGCGGGAATAAGCTTGAGTGTTCTCTTCAAAGTCTAAAGGCGAGATACGAACAACCAACCATAGCTCCAACAGGCTGTTCTACCATAGTAGACACTGCAATGCAACTGCTTGATGTGCCGAACCCCCTGTTTATCGTCATTTCGATTCCTCCAATCAACCTTCAACCCCCAAGGATCTTTTTCAATGCCAAGGTCCCGATGTCACATTGCGTCTTTAAGCTTCTAGATAAGACTAAAATAAAGCCTCGGGATTATTACCAAGCTAAGAACACTAGCCAATAGGCGTACCTTACCTGCCGTACTGGGATTGGTATCTCGCTGGTGTGACGGCCCAAGGCCCAGTGGCCGATGGCGACATGACCAAAGGATATAATATCCGCCCAATGAGATGCTTGTCGTTTATGTTGCTAGAACTTTTGTAAGACATAGTCTGTGTTATGCCTTTACATAAGCTACATCATCTATGGGAACATGCCTATTAGGGATATCATCCGTCTCTCGGGCTACTCCCACCCAATGGCCGGCGAGGTTCTGGCGTGTGCAATTCGTCCCCCATATAGTATTGTATAGGTTGTTGTGCCCAAGGGAACCCCGTTTACACACCTGCCAGATCTGGATTATTTCCCCAGTTCACGAGATGCCGCCACTGGTGCCAAGATGAGATAATGGACAAAAGTACGACTCTGTTTCCTTGCTGATTGGTGCTTCTCCAGGTGTTGAGAGAGCTGGGATGCGAGTCTTGTTCGCCTATGAGCACAAGAGGCTCGTCTACCGTGGAGAGGGACTGCAGGCTGCGGATCTATCATGCTGTGAACCATGGAGACTGCTCTATACCGTTGCACTAGACGCACCAGATAAATAGGCCCTCCACCTCGTCTCGATTCCACCTCGCTTGTCATCCTCACATCCTTCTTCTTCCCACCATCCCCTGCTTCCCTTCACGATGGTCAAGTCTACCTTCTTCCTCGGTGCCTTGGCTACCGTGGGCTCCTACGTCAGCGGCAAGGAGATCCAGGTCAATGAGGAGAAGGCTGCCAGGCTCTACGACTCGGGAATCATTCACAATGAGCTCATGGCTCAGAAGCAGGTGAGCATACCGATGACTGACTAGTGTCCTCCTCTGGCTAACATGTTGGATATAGTCTGTTTGGGCCAAGCAAGAGGCTGCTGGTGCTTTCGCCAGCGAGCAGTACCCCAAGCTGGGCTACGCCAAGTGTGTCAACGGCAAGGCCGAGGCTATCAAGGGCGATGCCAACAACACTTTTGCCTGCCACAATGTGAGCCAAGGCCCTAGACATGGTCAGCAATCATCACTGACATGATATCTCAGGCCGATCTCTACTCTTTCCTGAGCCACGCTGCTCTTGGTAGCACCGGAGGTCGTGGTTCCTCTTCCTGGGGATGGACCTCGGACAACGGCCGTGAGTTCGTCGCCATCGGCCAGCTCGACGGCACTGCCTTTGCCGAGATCACCAAGAAGGGTCAGCTCGTCTACCTTGGTCGTCTACCTCAGTACTCGGATCCCTCCCAATGGCGTGAGATCCGCACGTACAAGAACTGGGTCGTGATTGGATCCGAGGCGGTTGGACACGGCATCCAGATTTTCGATCTCCGCAAGCTTCTTCGCATCAACCCCAGGAAGCCCGTCGTCTTTGACGCCAAGAAGGACCTTACCAGCCACTTCACTGCTCTTCTGCCCGTCGGCCGCGCTCACAACGTTGTTGTCAACGAGGAGCTAGAGTACGGTGTTGCCGTGGGTGCTCAGCCACGCAACGACACCAACTGCGCGTCTGGTCTCAACTTCTTCGACCTCAAGAACCCTGCCAACCCCAAGTCTCTGGGCTGTGCCAAGGGTGACGGCTACGTGCACGATGCGCAGTGCATTGTCTACCGCGGCCCCGATACGCGTTACCAGGGACGCGATATCTGCTACGGATACAACGAGGACACCCTCACCATCTACGACGTGACTGACAAGGCTAATGTCACCAACATCATCTCCCGCATCTCGTACGAGGGTGCCTCTTACACTCACCAAGGCTGGGTTCTCGACACCAACAACCAAGAGTTCCTTGTCCTCGATGACGAGCTCGACGAGCGTGACGGCAAGGGACCCGGTGGCGATGGCTACCCCGTCACTTTCATCTGGGATATCCGCGATCTCGAGAACCCCAAGCAGACGGGATACTTCAAGCACCCTACCAAGTCCATCGACCACAACCAGTACGTCATTGACAAGTACATCTACCAGTCCCACTACGGTGCTGGTCTGCGTGTTCTTGACGGCCGTTCTATCCCCTCTGATCCCACCGGTAAGGGTGTGTACGAGGCTGCTTGGTTCGACATCTACCCCGAGGACGACCACCTGCCCGGCGGTGGCACTGTTGCGTTTGTTGGAACCTGGTCTTCGTATGCTTTCTTCAAGTCCGGTTACATCTTTATCAACACCATTGAGCGTGGTGCTTTCGTTGTGAAGCTCACCAAGGGCGCTTGGCAGAAGTCTAAGAACTAAGTGTGATATTGATTGTATAGTTAAGCAAAATAGCGATATTTCTTTACTCTCTTACTGCAAACTCATTACTAGTGACTGTACCTAAACTGGCTCCTCCTCTACGCATTTTCAATGTCAAAGGTCGTGTAAAACTTTGATAGCCGAGGGCTGCTTGTCAGGACTATACTGAACAGTTTGTCTCATAACCTTGCTCGTTCCTTGCAATTCATGTTGAATAGTATCCAGCTCTGCTTCGTTAAGAAATTCGTCTATACATAGTTGTTCAAACGCCCTCGATTGCTAGTACGGGTCATCCAGCAAGGGAATTAACGGGTTGTTGATGAAACATGGTTTTCTATGTCAGCGTTTGTGCCTATGAAATAATGGCATTTAAAGGACACTTACCGCTGCACATATCAGACAGCTCACTATGAATACTCTCATAGTGTTGCATGAATGGCGCGAATTTCCATTCACCATAGCGGGATCGAGACGCCTATTTCTCGTCGCCATCGGATCTTGTTGCTGGAAGACATCGACGCAGCATCAACGTCCTCATCTTGACAATGTTCATTTTCAGCCCATACATGAATTCTTTGAGTGTTTTATGAAATAATAAATACCATTGTGTAGTATATTTGGATCTGTGTAGATACATCTATAGTCTATGTAGTGCACTTGTTTGATACCTCGACCCCGTTGTTTATCTGCTTCACATATATATAATAGCTTTTATCAACAGAAATTTGCAGAGACCAGAGAGAAAAGACCACTGTACATGATACGCACTATATGCATGTATTCGTTTTTCAACTTGAGTAACTCTGATATAATATGATGATCTCATAGCTGACTGTCATAATGGAAAAGACTGTCTTCCGGGAGGTTAACGAGATTTGACTTAGCCTCGATATTTATAGCGTTAGATCTCCGCCCTTGCAGTAGTGTCAGGAGCTGAAGTTGAACGACCAATCAGTTCAGTCGTTACCCTGCTTTTTTGCTTTGGTCACTGCTAGCTCTGAGTCTAGGGAAGACTATCGATTCTGGGAGATGAATTATTCTCTTGGCTTCCAGATCAGTTAACATTAAGATCGTCAGATCCCCCCCAGGTCTGATGGCTTCCTCTTCCTTCTCACCTCTTTGTCTCAGCACTCTCGTTCCCTGAAACTCACCCCAGTCAATCTTTTCAACTGTCAGTCATTACCACAAGATGCGATACAACGCCTTGATGATGGCCTTTGGCCTTCTTGCTGCCGACTCGGCACTTGCTAGTCCTTGCAAGCCTAGAACCACCAGTAAGTGCAAACAGGAGTCGACGATACCATGGATGATGGAATGGTTGCTCATCATGCATTGTGTCTCCAGCTTCAGACGCCGCAACGACTACCTCTGAAACTATCATCTCAGAGTCAACCACCAGTGTCCTTGCAACCTCTACTGAGATCTCGACGGATGCTACTGAGACAACAAGCTTCGAGGCGACTACCACCACTGCTGCTGCAGACGTTACCACGACGGCATCAGAGGAGACTACCGCCATCGCTTCTGAGGACATTACCACAACCGTGTCAGAGGCGACTACCACCATTGCTTCTGAAGATGTCACCATAACGGTGTCAGAGACGGCTACTACCACGACAGCATCAGAGACGACTGCAACCACCGTCGCTGCAGACACCACCATGACCACATCAGAGGCCGAGACTTCTACCACTTCTGCCGAGCCTGCACCCGCTCCCACCCAAACCTTTTCAGTCGTCGCCCAAGGCGGTGGGAGCGTTGACGGTGCAACCCTCCAGGGGAACGGTCAGCAAGGCACCATCGTCTTCTTCAACCCCAACTTTGGTGGTCTTCAGGACCGGTCTTACACTGTCGAGTCAAGCACTGGCCGGCTCAGGGACGATGCTAGCGGCAGCTACATGTGTGCATTCTACGGCAATACATCAAGCCCCGATAGCCCAGTCATCCTCACAAACTGCTTCCCATCCGCAACTGGTCCCAACCAGCTGTGGAATTACATCACCTGCGAAATTGAGAACGGCAAGCTCTCATGCGCTGCTCCCAAAGGCTCATGCCAGACGGATAACGAAACTTTTGAAGACACCTGCACGACTGCGCCAGAAGGCGAGGTGCACACCCAATGGCTTACCCAGTACAGAGCCTCTGGCGGCAATTACATCTTCCTAGCTACAAACGCCCCTGCTGGTTATACCGCTCTGGAAATGGCCGTTCGAGAAGTCTAGATTCCTTTGACATGACTCGGTGGTCGTCTTACGGAACAAAACTTGATTTCTCCTTGTACGGTACACTGAGTAAATATATATAGAGCAGCCCTGAATAGTAGTATAGATCTATCGTTTTCATCCGTGCATTGCATACACGGGTAATGTAATTAACTAGTTAATATAGCTTGGTGTCATATCTTGGCTATAAACACTTGGTATCTGGCCAATAAGTAATATGATACTCTTCTTTTCCACAGCAAACAACCACCCTTCCTCGCCGATAGAAATAGCATAACCGCATAACCGTTTTTTTTTTTTAACGAATAATCCCAACTAAAGAAATGCAAAGGCAAAGAGACGAAAAGACATCGCCAAAACACCGAGTGATAGGTTCAGCCCCAAGCGGAATGCGCAATAGTGCTCCCGGTGAGACATGGCTGTCATGGTGCAACTCTTGGCTTGCAAAGTGTCTCTGCTTAACCAACCATAGATATGTCTGCAAAAAGACGCCTGCCATTTGGCTCAAATACCCTTCAGACCCCGCAGAGGAGTCATCTTGCTGCTTGAATTCACACCAGTTCCCTTCTTCGACCGTGTCTTGTGCAGCCATGGCCGCAAATGATACCGACAATTTACCATGGAAGATTCTATGGCCCCAAACTAACAGAACAGATGGCTTGAAACACATGATAGCTCCTCGTTGGATTGAGTCTCCCAATATTCGAGGTACCTTGGATATTCTCCAAAGCTGCCTCTTGACGCGGGGGCACTGGCGATTTATCTTGTCATGGTGGCGTTTGCCACTGAAGTGAGAACTGATGGAACTACGTGGTTGCTGATTTATATTGCATTCTGGCTTGCATTGCTGGCTTATGTTGCCGCAAGAGTCTATGTTGTTTTCGAGTCCTTTTTCAGCCCGAGGCATGTTCCAACTGGTGTCTATGTTTCTCCGGCATGGGTTCAAATATTTCCTCATTTCTAGATTAGACATCTTGCCGTTCTGGTTTAGAAGCAGGGTGTTGGGTTGGTATAGAGGATGGATCTACCCTGTTATGTTTATAATCACCAGACGAGCAATCACTCTTCACCTCAACCTTACTACTACGCAGTAGATGCACATCGACATGACGGACAAATTCGTTGTTTCATCTCCCTTTGACGGGATAATTCCCACACTTGTCTCAGGTTTCATCCATCATCCATCCCATGGTGCCGTTCTAGCCGCAAGGAACAGTTGATCCTTGCTCAACCAATCGAAGCTGATGGCAAACCCTCGTTCGTTTCAGGGCCCAGTCCCTAATTACACAGTACTACAGACATTGGAGATTTAGCCTCATCTGGTTTGTCACTCTGACTATAGATATCGTAGCGCCGCTCTCTTGTTTGGTGCTTGGCTAGTTCTCGGCATTCTATTCTATTCGTGTATCTTTTCTTCTCTCCTCTTCTTCTTCTTCTATACATCTTACCACTAGTAAATATGCTTCGTCAAGTCGCTCTTCTTGCCCTCTCAGTGCTCCCTCTCACCTTTGGCCAGGTTGCCGAGGACTTTGAGAGCGGATGGGATCAAGTTGCTTGGCCCACGTACGCTCCTGATTGCGACCAGGGCGGCAAAGTCACTCTCGACAAGACTACGGGTCACAGCGGTACCAACTCGATCAGAGTCGAGGGTGGTGGAAATGGCTTCTGCGGACACAAGTTTTTCGGCACGGATGCTGTTCCAAGTGGCCATGTCTATGTCAGGACTTGGATGTGAGTTTGAGCGACGAGTTCTACAGCAAGAGATGGTCACTAATGTGTACTCTCCAACTCCAGGAAGACTGCCAAGGCCCTCACTGACGCCCACGTCACCTTCATCACCATGCCCGACGCTGCTCAGGGGGCAGGCAAGCACCTTCGCATCGGTGGACAGAACAAGATCCTCATGTACAACTATGAATCTGACGACGCCACCCTTCCCGACCTCTCCCCCCAGGGCATGGCTGCCTCCAAGGCCATCCCCGCCAACACCTGGCAATGCCTCGAATACCACCTGTCCCCCGACGGAACTATTGCGACCTGGCTCAACAACAAGCCTGTTCCCGGCCTCACTTACAAGGCGAGCGCCGCCAAGGAGTACGCCGGTGGCTGGGGACGAAGCTCCCCCAAGCCCAAGATCAAGGGCGTCTACTTTGGCTGGGAGTCGTACAGTGGAGACAAGAACACCTTCTGGTACGATGACATTGCTGTCAGCTCGAAGCGTATCGGATGCTCTACAAAGTAGAGCTTTTTACCGGTTCTGAGACTGTATATAAGATAGATTTGAATAGTTGCCCGGCGCAACATTGCATATAAGCCGATTTCAGAAGACTTGCAAGATTTAGTCTTGTGGTTTCCTTCTTGTACCGGACTTCATGTCGCAGCCAAAGAGAAGATTCGCCTGTATACCCGATGATTGCTAAGCTTCGAACTCTCGTTGGATTTTCTGGGCTTGTCTGATCGCTTTGTCTTGCTCGCATGATATCTCGAAACCAGCTTCTTCAAGCCGTCAGCAAGAGGCTAGATGTACGAAAGACCTTTAGGGTTTGATCATTGCTATTCTTCCTAGATTGTTGGGGTCTTGGGTTGTCAGGATATCCTTATATTCAATTTAGATTTTTGGAACTTGGTATTTAGTTTTTAATACATGTTGAAGAGCATATGGTTTAGGAAAAGCTTTGAATAATAAAATTCATTCCATATCCTGTTAACCCTGTATAAAGAAGTACTTTGATCAAAAAGGGCATTGTACATTCGGCACTGTATATTCGAAAGAAACTCCGAGTTTGTGGCGAAACATGAAAACGTTGCGACGAGTTGACTGAATGTGATTTTTTTCATACATGTATTGGCACAAGACTGTACAGTACGCAGGAATCCATCTCATTTAATCGAGTCCGCAGCTTTGATTAACGGCTCATTGCAACCGAATCAAAAGCCGGCGTTACTTGTTGATCAAGGTCTTTTCTTCCTGCGCAGGATTCTAATCAAGTAATAGGTAGTCATAGGAATTGGTTTGCTATATATACCTCTAGATATAACAAAACCCAAGCTCAAGCATCTAGGATGGCTTTTGTTTTCTAGCCAATCCAAGGTAAAGTAAAGCTCTGCTGAATGTTGCTTAACTATGTCTTGCAAAGTTGACCACAACTTGAGGAAATCTCAGTGCTAGTATGTAAATATCATAAACCAGAGGAGTATAATGTAGTCTAAGAATACAAGGTACTATCAAACTATGTACAAGTTAAACTCAACGTAACATTAAACAAGGATATAGGGGTTTATCAATGTGAGCACAAATTGCCTTTAGGAAGCAACAGCATATAATCTAGCCTTGGATTGAGAGCTGAAGCGCCTATCAAAGCCCTTGTGAGCTGCGTTGGGTCAACTAGCTCATTCAGTCAAGACTAGTTAGCATTCTCTTTGTTTTGGCACTCTCAAGTGCAGACATCATATGATACTAACAAAATCGCGAGACGATAGCGTGATGACGACTTTGGTAGTATCACACAGCTTCAGCATTGTGATATGTTACAAGTCGAGGACATTGCAAGGCTAGACATAAATCTACCGTCCTTGTCCAGGACCTGTACAAGATTCTGACCGACAAATGAGTCGGTTCTCGGTTCGACGCTCAAGTGTCTATGTGATGTGTTCTCTGCATTGGGTGTGCAACATTGGGGCTCGGACGGACCAGTTTCGGAGGGTTAGGGTCCAGAAGACAAGAGCCATGAGCTTCAACTTATGGAGCAGCGGTATGGGTATTTATCCAGGTAAAGTAGTTCTAAGCACTTGAAAGGGGTGGACCTTGTGATGGGACCGAATCTTTCTGTTGGGGAGATCCATCATCAGTTACTACGGGGAATTCACAAGTGTGATGTGAGAAAGAATCTTACATGGAGTCCTCCACAATTTCCACCTCAGCTATTCCGGAGTGAATTATGTAATTCGACTGCGTTGAGCTCATATTGTATGCTGTAGGTTACCTTTCATGATATTGTTCGTGTATATAGAACAAGACTGGGCTGCTAAACTTGATACTGGGGTAAAAAGCATAAAGAACAGTTATGAATGCCATTCAACGAGATGTCAAATTTTAGCCTCTCGTGATATCTAGTATCAGGCGTTTATCCTCGGTGAGTATGGTGACATGCACCCAATAGTGTGCAAATCAAATTCCAATATCTCGTCCAGGACCATCACATCACCTCTCAGATACAAACTCCACCACACCCTCAAGGAACTTCGGCACTTAGCTTCATCACGCATTTTAGCGAGCTTGACGGATCTCGTGTGTCGCTGCAGGTTTTTACGCCGTCTTCCGGAACCCTTGCCAGGCAATGCCGATCCCTCCCTGAGCCGCAACATGCTTTGCTAAGACAAACAACATGACAGCAAGACTTCTTTGCCTCTGACTCGCGACTATGACGCTGCCGGAGCCACACAGACCCCATATCGCCAGAATACGTTATCCACAAAAAAGGAAAGCTGACCGAAAAACGACCGTGCCGCATAGCCGGCGTACTCCCATCCAACTATCGATAGTCCGAAAGGCCGTGAGGAATTCGTTGATACCATGTAGAATCTCTTCTTCTTCTTCGTTTCTGTGATTAGTCAACTCCATCATTTGATTAGTAGAAACGAAACCCCACGCCGCCCACGCGGATGCAACATGCCCTCAGCGTTCCCATGGGGCTCCGCAAGAACTGGAGTTTTGCTAGTGCAAAGAAGGCGAGCGAGTGATTTAGACTGATATAAATGGTAAAGGACGCATAGATTATGGTCTTGACCTTGTAAGCTGCTCGTTACTCCTACGCTCTACCACACGACACCATCGAGATGAGCTCGCCAACGTACGTGGGTGTCAGCGGCAAGTCCCTGAGCCGCCTTCAGACTGCTGCCATTGTCGGTCCAGCCTTCATCCTCTTTGGCTACAACCAGGCTGGTATCGGCGGTCTTCTCACTGAGCAAGACTGGGTCAAGACGTTCCCCGAGATCGATACCGTCAACACCCAAGGCTCTGAGAAGAGCGCCAGGTCTACGCTGCAAGGCTTCGTTGTTGCAACCTTTGTCATCGGCGCCCTCGTCGGTTCTCTCTCCTGCTCTTACACGGGTGACAAGTTTGGCCGCCGTAATGTCATCTTCTTGGCGAGTGTCTGCACCTTGATCGGCGAAATCCTCGAGGCCTCTGCGTTTGGTCTTGCTCAGTTCATTGTCGGCAGAGTCATTATTGGCCTGGGCATTGGTCAGCTCAGCTCCATCGTCCCCGTCTGGCTGAGCGAGACATCGGCAGCAGAGAACCGTGGCCGTCAAGTCGTTGTTACCGGTCTCTTCATCTGTCTGGGCTACACCCTCGAGTCGTGGATCAACCTTGGCTTCTTCGAGTTCGAGCATGGACCCGTCACCTGGAGACCCCCGATCGCCATCGCCATCGCATTCTCCCTCATCGTCATGGGCTCCATCTACGCCTTCCCCGAGAGCCCCCGATGGCTCGTCCTCAAGAATCGCTCCGAGGAGGCCCGCCATGCTGTCGCAGCCCTCCGAGGTCTGTCTCTCGAGTCAACCGAGGTTCTGGCCGAAGTTGCTGGCATCGAGCACTCCCTCGAGGAGACCACCTCCGGAGGCATGCGCATCTCCGACATGTTCAAGATGGGCGACGACAAGCTCTTCTACCGCTTCTGCCTCTGCATCCTGCTCCAGTTCTATCAGCAGATGAGCGGATCCAACCTGGTCAGCGTCTACGCCCCCATCCTCTTCCAAAAGAACCTGGGCATGAGCGCCGAGATGTCAAGGGTGCTCTCCGGAGGTGCGCTCACCTGGAAGTTCCTCTCATCCTTTGTGGCATTCTTCACCATTGATCGGTTCGGCCGCCGAGCCGTCTTCATCATCAGCGGTGTTGGCATGTCGGCCTCGATGATTGCACTCGCCATCACGACGTCTTTCGGCAGCGAGAACAAGGCTGCCATGATCGCCGCCGGCTGCTTCATCTACCTGTACAACACTTGGGTCCCGATCGGCTTCCTTGGCGCCAACTTCCTCTACTGTACTGAAGTTGCGCCGATCCGTCTCCGGATGGCCATGTCTTCCATCTCGACAGCCAATCACTGGCTCTGGTACGTGCTGGGAACCAACTCGTACCAGATATATCGCTGACATATCGTACAGGAACTTCATCGTAGTCATGGTCACCCCGGTTGCCATCGATACGATTGGCTGGCAGTACTACATTGTCTTTGCTGTCATCGCCGCGTGCGTTCCCATCTCAGTCTACTTCTTCTTCCCTGAAACCATGGGCCGAAGCCTCGAGGAGATTGAGCTCGTCTTCAAGGAGTCGCCGTCTGTGTGGTCAACAGTCAAGTTCGCCAAGTCTCGCCCCATCACTACGCCTCAAGAGTTCCTCTCTGGAAAGGAGAAGGCATCGCATATGGAGGAGGGAGATGACTGAAAAGATAGAACTTGAACTCGATTCTAGTATGATTATGACATGAACGACTTTGTAAATTGCCTCTTGTATCAGCCACATGTCGGATGAACTGAATAGTCCCAAGTCGCAAGGTGAACTGGATTTGGCCGGTTACTGCTCGCTCTTAGCTTCTTTCATTCGTGGAGATATTGCCGTGGAGAAATTACTTTTTACTCGCTTGAACATAGTCGAGGCGAGATACGACTCTAACCCACACAAGCTCCGTGATGCGCACGAATCCCATGCTGCCCTGATCAGGCATTACAGCATCCAAGCTCAAACCCCTGATTCACTGCAACCTTGCACCAACTTGGAACCAAGTTATGATCGGCGGGTATTTCACGTCATGGCCTGACATGTCCCGAAAACAAACGCTAACCCCCAGACTCTACCCATCCCATCTCCCCGCATTGACGTTGAATATGGGGTTTCATGTCACGAGCTGAGCTCGTCGGTCGTCTCGGCAGCAGCAATAGAACGATCGACAGAGTGCGGAGAAGCTTGGACAAGAGTCGATTGGGCCGCTTGGTCGAGGAGGCATGTTGACTGGAGCGGATGAACCATGGCAGGAAAGTAGATGTCAGTAAAGTCTTGCAGCAACATGTATATAACCCATCAATGTCCGTCGCAAGGCGTTGTAGCGTAGCCACTGACCTTTGCAACCTCAAGGCCTAGACTGTAACCATGGTTCGATTCAGTTCCATCCTGACAGCTGCGGCATGCTTTGTCGCGGCCGAAGCTGTCGATATCAAGGTCAAGGCCACTGGTGGAAACGCCACAAGCGGTCATCAATATGGCTTCCTTCACGAGGACATCAACAACTCCGGTGACGGTGGCATCTACGCCGAGCTCATCCGCAACCGAGCTTTCCAGTACAGCGAGAGGTACCCCGTCTCGCTATCTGGATGGAAGTCGGTCAACGGTGCTCAGCTATCGCTCAACCGCCTCGACGAGCCCCTCTCCGACGTCCTGCCCGTCTCGATGAACGTCAAGCCTGGGAACAGCAGCCAGGGCAAGATCGGTTTCCTGAACGAGGGGTACTGGGGAATGGACGTCAGGCCGCAAAGGTACACGGGATCCTTCTGGGTGAAGGGTTCTTATGAGGGACACTTTACCGCCTCGCTGCAGTCGAGCCTCACCGATGATGTGTTTGGCGGTGTCCAGGTTGAGTCCAAGGCCGACGGCAAGGAATGGGTCGAGCATGAGTTTGTCTTGACGCCCAGCAAGGCCGCCCCCAACAGCAACAATACGTTTGCCATCACATTTGATCCCGAGGTACGATGTCCCCGAGTTTGAAAATCAAACTTGGTTCTGGACTGACATTCAAACAGGGCGCTGACGGGTCTCTCGACTTTAACCTCATCAGCCTGTTCCCTCCCACCTACAAGGGGCGCAAGAACGGCCTCCGAGTCGACCTCGCCGAGGCTCTGGCCGAGCTTCACCCCGTACGTTGTTTAGTGCTCACTACAGTTGAATCACACCACTGACTGTTTGCAAACAGAGCCTTCTTCGTTTCCCCGGCGGTAACATGCTCGAGGGAAACACCAACAAGACCTGGTGGGACTGGAAGGATACCCTCGGACCTCTCCGCAACCGCCCTGGTTTCGAGGGTGTCTGGGGCTACCAGCAGACTCACGGTCTTGGAATCATGGAGTATCTTGAGTGGGCCGAGGACATGAACCTCGAAGTTGGTACGTTTGTGACTTGGCACTCTTCTTTTTGTTGATCACATCTCACAAATGACGTTAGTTGTTGGCGTCTACGCCGGCCTCTCCCTCGACGGCTCCGTCACCCCCAGGGACCAGCTCCAGCCCTTGATCGACGACGCTCTCGACCAGATCGAATTCATTCGGGGTCCTGCTGACTCCAAATGGGGCAGGGTCCGGGCCGAACTCGGCCACCCCGAGCCCTTCACGCTTCACTACGTCGAAGTAGGAAACGAGGACTGGCTTGCTGGCTACCCTCTCGGCTGGGACAGCTACAAGGAGTACCGGTTCCCCATGTTCCTCGAGGCCATCACCGCGGCGTACGACGACATCACCGTCATCTCCTCGGGCTATTCCAAGGACCCCGTCGCTATCGAGGGTGAGGGCTTTGACATTCCTGCCCCTGGAATCGGCGACTACCACCCTTACAGGGAGCCCAATGCTCTGGTCGACGAGTTCGATCTGTTTGACAACGACAAGATTGGCCACATCATCGGAGAGGTTGCCGCTACGCACCCCAACGGCGGAACCAAGTGGGAGGGTGATCTGATGCCGTTCCCCTGGTGGATCGGAACTGTTGGCGAGGCCGTCTCTCTGATCGGCTATGAGCGCAACGCCGACCGCATCCCCGGAACCTTTTACGCTCCCGTCCTCCGAAACATGAACCGCTGGCAATGGGCCGTCACCATCGTCCAGTTCGCCGCTGATCCCGACATGACCACCCGCTCCACGAGCTGGTACGTCTGGGAGGCCTTTGCCGCCCACCCTCTGTCTCACACTCTTCCCGCCACCGCCGATTTCGACCCCCTCTTCTACGTGGCTGGAAAGAACGAGGACAAGGGCACCTTTGTCTGGAAGGGAGCTGCTTACAACACTACCGAGTCTGCTGATGTGCCAGTCTCGCTCTCGTTCGAGGGTCTTCAGCCCGGTACCCAGGCCGAGCTGACCCTTCTCACCAACGCTGTTGCTGACCCATTTGCGTACAATGACCCCCATACCGGTGTCAACATTGTCAACAGCACCAAGGCTGTCTTGAAGGCTGACAGCAAGGGAGCCTTCAACTTCCAACTTCCTGAGCTCAGCGTCGCTGTTCTCGAGACGGTTAAGAAGGCGAAGCCCTACGCTGTTTGAATGGTTTAGATGGAAGAGAGGAACTATCACCTACTCGCGCGAGTCATTATTGTAAACTTACAACTGAGAAGCTCAGAGCTTAGTGTATATAGCTGTACTATGCGTCTTGTAGAACACGAATCATGTCAAATTACCCATCTAATTCTCCCCAAGACTTGTATGTATATGGGCTCTTTAAATTCTGCACTCGTTGATCATTCATATCACCGTCGGTAGCTCCCTGGACTTGGTAGTTGGATTTATGGGACAGCATCACTCATGACTGCGGAGCGGAGCAATCTCTATATTCGTCAGCTCTCGTAGAACCATTAATCAGAGCCAAGGGTTGAGTTTGGCTACATCTTCCTATCCACTACATCTTCCCAACAAAGAAACCCATCATTGTCAGACCCCCCTTTCCAAGTCGTTCTCAAGAGTGGCATCAAGATGTAAGCTAATTATAAGCAAAATAATGCAAGTAATTTAACAATTTTTACAATATGTAAGTAGATATATTATTACTGGTTTATATTTTACTTGTCTGTAATTATATTACCAGTTATCAACAATGTACTTCCCAACTCACATTCTACTCACGCTTAATGATACCAGAAAAGGCCACCTTAGGGATGATCCAGTAAGCCTTTAATCTTCCACCAGAAGACGTGGCTGGGAATAGCAGTCGACGAGTATACCTCGCGATACATAAAGGTGGCTGCGCTGTCGGGTACCGTGACCGGCCCTTGTCAACAGCTGCGGCTGAATTTGCTCTCCCATGCTTTTAATTTGATGGAGTTTAGCGGATATAGGCAGTTTGTATTCCCTCCCCCATGCCACTCCTTGTCGACTGTGACACACCTCGGAATAACTTTGATTTCGAATCAATGCCACATGCATAGGAAAAGGGCATCATTGGTCCTCCAAAGACGCTTGCGGGTGTATCGAACATGTGTCAAGGCTTCGACTTGAACAAGCCAATGAATGGGAACACATGTTCGTTATACTCAACCGCAGAGCTGGCCTGTATCCATAAACAAAGGTGTTGGTTTATCACCTCTGCACGACTCCAACTCAGTCACAAATCAGGCGGTATTGACGTAACAGGAAGTATCACCGGGAAGAATCAACAAAAGCTGCAGAGTACATTCTATTTATAGGCTGACGGAAGCTGATGTATACATATCCATGCGCTGGAAGGGCGGGGGGGTATGGCTCCAGTCGCAGTGTGTGCTCAGCACATACTCCCACCATCTTGTTCCCGGTCTTGGAGCGCAGAATTCAGTTACATATTCAACAAGTACTCATGTGAGTGTTTCATGCCTGCCCCCCTTGTCTCCGTCAAGCCTTGCTCACTCTGTCCGGACGTTCGGAAGGCCTCGTTGTGAATACCATCTCCAGGTCTGGAGCCGCCAGTGTGAACCGGTCCGTGAGTCCAGCCAAGAATGCAGAGGTAGATGCGGATCTGTTCCCGTCAAGCTCCGCGTTGAAACGGTACAATACCGAGCATGTAACATAGCGCACTTCCATCAACCCCAACTGCTTCCCTACGCAGGCATACCGCCCTAGATGGATGGTTAAATTGAGATTTGTATGTAGATAGTCCAAGGCTGGAGCAACGGCACCTACCAACAGAGAACGGGGCGAATACAGAGGCATCTTTTACCAGCTCTGGTCTTGTCGTCCATCGCTCGGGGACAAAATCGTTGGGAGAGGAGAAGTATCGCTCGTCTGCAACCCAAGTTAGCCTACTCATCAGAGCAGTCGTCGCTGGAAACTCATTCCGCATACCTCTAAACAGAGCATAAGATGGCACCGTCACAATAGTGTTGCCCGGAATGAATGCCTCGCCAATATGTAATCCTTGAGAGGGCGTCATGCGCTGCAGCCCAGACGGCACGGGTGGGAAGAGGCGGAGTGCCTCATTGATGCAAGCTTGAAGATACTTGAGCTTGGCAAGACTCGAGTGATCAGGTTGTGGGTGAGCTAGGAATAACTCATCAATCTCTCTTTGAAGATTGTCATATGCAGCTCTGTTCGTTGCTAACAAGAAAAATAGGCAGGAAAGTGTTGTGGATGTGGTGTCGCTGAGACCGAGTTAGACGAGATAAAGCACTTGAGCATTTTGAATACTATTCCCTCACCTTCCGGCAACCGCTATGAGCTGCATGTCTGCCTCCAAGTTCATCCGATCCTGTTTGCTTGGCCTTTCCAGAGTTTCGTAGTCGGAGAGAAGCCAAGAGAAGACATCGGGAACATCGGGCTGATTCTATATACAGCCCTGTTAGCTTGCCTATATTCCTGAAGCGGTTCTCGGAGGCAGCTCACCTGCTCCCTGTGTTGAAGCTGCTGAGCGAGCCATGCCTGGAACTCGACGTCGTCTTGGTTCGCAAACGGAATGGCCCTGAACAGAGGGAACATCCAGGTCAAGTGGCTGAAAGTGCCAGCCATAACCATGTGTGTGCGAACCAAGCTCATGAATGGATGCTCGACCCCCTCAGCGAGCATTCCAAAGCTCTTGCCAAAGGCAAGGTCACCCATGACGTCGAAGCTGTAAAAGCCAAACCATTTCGAGATGTTCAAGGGCCCATCTCGCGTTTCTTCCAGCCGGGTGAGCAGCTGGCTAGTGTATTCGGCAACACGAGGTTCATAGTTGTGGAGGGCTGAGGATGCTTGTTAGTCGCGGCAATCGACGAAAATTGCTTGGAAGCCTGCAACTCTAACCCTTGGTATTAAATGCTCTGTCCCAAGCTTTTCGGCGTCGAGAATGGTCCTCTCTGTCCCGGGACATGTGCAGAGAGATGGCCGGTTGTTCGATGTTGTACCATGGCCCCTTGACACATGGTGAACTGTTCGCGTGTATCGCATGAAACGCTTCGGAACTGACTATAGATATCGCAGACGGCCCTCGAGTGCGCACTTAGCACTGAGGCTGAAGCGGGAAGGGGAAGCTCGCAACTCACCTACTCGCACGATATCTCCATATGTCCGGTGGAGGTTCTGGATCTCCTCGTGCAGATGAAAGTTCTTAACCGACAGCTTGGTGATGTAGAGATTGGACAATCTCGCCAAGAGAGGCCCTGGGAAACGGTGCAAGCGGTGAAGAAAGCTCAGACGATAGATTACCATACTGGACAGTAACCCAGCAGCCATCCACGACACCAAGCATAGGGACGAAGTAATAGGTCCCCAGAGATGGTAAGACCAGCCAGTCGTCCCGACTTCTAGAGCCTTCAGGCCCAGAGCTAAGCCAAAACTGACTACAGCGAGGCCGCGGATGATTTCGGTCGTGTGAAGATCCCACTCTCCGATTCGAAACATGAAAACATGAACAAGTACACCACTTGAGAAAGCTGTGATGAAACCCAATGAGGGAAACTCTCCCGACGCTTCGGCCATGGAGACTCTGGGGCTAGGTCTTTGACGCAGCGGCGCCAAATAGTCTTGGGAATAAGCACACGCTCATGTAGTAATGCTAGAATGGAACTGTGTTATTTATCAGCGTCGGGAGAACAAACATGTCAGACGGATGCATCACATAATCCAAGAGACGAAACAAGTGCTCCCACCTTGGGTGACAGAGAATGCACCTTGTCGTGACATGGAAACCATCAACATAGTAGTTCCGCTGACGCATCAAAGGGCCCATTCCCATGGCTAGAAACGGTTGAACAATTGCTTGGCTACAGGGGACGACAAGAGGAGACCAATAGGATACCGGCGCTTTACCCTTTGGCCCTGCAAATAGTCATACACCGTCGTATGCTCTCACCTACCCCGGCTAGTCCGTGGCTCCAAGATGGTTTGTCTGGCGATGCAGACATGCCCAAACTGCAGTCGTGGCTCCTTGGCAGGCGGGAAGGCCCGATTATTAGTTAAAGTTCAAAGGACTACATACATACATACATACATACACACATACATGAAGCCTTGCTTATGGAATTGCACTGAGTGAGAGAGGTTGCGCCCCCTAGGGGTCCAACTAACCAGATGCTGCAAGGTTTCGCGATGCCCCCTTTCTCATGGCCGTCAGCTTAGCAACCTCTACTTCTAGGCAGCGGGGGCTTACTTTAAGATCGGCCGGGGCTAATCCCTAAGCTTGTGCATGTCTATCTAGGCTCGGCAGTTGATTTCTCGGTCACGCCACCAGCAAGACCGAATATGACAATCAGTCAATAGCAACTGAAGTAGGTAAAGTTATTAACTTTCAGAATGGGTTCAGACGACCGAAATACCGATCCTTGTGGAAAACAAGGAGAGCAGTTGAGTATAGAAGGGTAATTCTTCTTCACGGCGGCGTGCATGAGTGCCTCCCTTGTCCATTATACACACTACATCTGTCAGGAAAGGCGCACTGAATCTTTGTATATCGAGGTAAGCGGAAGAAGAAGTATTGTGAAGCTGCTTCGGTCGACCGGATGGCTTACATGTTCAACAAGAGCCAATAAAACTATTCTTGTGACCACACTCCAGAATCTCTCATGCCGGTGGTAGGAAGATGTCACTGCCGGCACTCGCATTCCAGCCTCTTTCTTCGTGAGGGGAGCTTCCAATGGGACCTGGGTCAAGTTCCAAGTTCCAAGACTCGTGACGTGATGATCTCACTGCCCTATAAATCCAACCAACCGCTCTGCACACCTAGAGATGCAGCACTAAACTTTCTTTATCCTCTCCTCTTATCATCTTACTGCCTTGTCTTCTATCAAGATGCAAGTTGATAGAAAGATCTGTATCGCCATCTTCGGCCCTACTGCTTCTGGCAAAATCAAGCTGGGAGTGGCTATAGCCAAAGCCTTTCTGGGCGAGGTTGTATCTGTCGACAGTCTCCAATGCTACAAGCCTGGTAGCATCCTCACCGCGAAGCCTGATGCCGAGGAAATCCAGCATGTCCCTCACCACTTGATAGACTATCTTGAAGCTGATGAGGAACCTGATGATTTCGTGGCCATGGCCAGAGACAAGATGGAAGACATCACCAGCCGCAAGAAGCTTCCTGTTCTCGTCGGGGGTTCGACATCTCTCACTATTCCCCTGCTACACGAAGCGTTCAGATGCCAATATCAGATGATTGCAATCACCCTGACGCCGCATCAAGCTACATACCAGGCACTCATCCAAGCTAGGGGGGACGAGATGCTGGACAGGGGCCTCATGGATGAGCTTGCTGAGCTGAGAGCCCTGGACCAGAGATTGCGTGGCAGCGATTCAGGGCCCGGCAGAGGTGTTTGGAAGGCCATCGGTTACGCAGAGTTCCGTGCGTACCTCGAAGCTGACGCAGCAGCAGATGACCGGGAGCAGCTGTTCCGAGATGGGCTAGGCTCCTTGTATGCCAATACCTTTCAGTATGGCTTGCATCAGCTCAAATGGATACGAGCGACCTTGAATCCTCTCCTGCAGCAAGCTGGGGTGACGTGCATCAGCCTCCCTGTCACTGACAAAGCATCTTGGGCGTCAGCCGTCGAGGGGCCTGCCATGTCGATGGCCAGCGAGTTCTGCCACGGTTCCCGTATCGCGGGGTTTCCTCCCAAGGCTGGTTCTAAGCCACGGGTTGTCTGTCTATTGTAGGAGCCCCTTTCCTCTCGCAGAGGCCCGAGCTAACAGTTGCAGTGGTGGTTCAGCGTCTGGCAACAACCCGGCGCATATCGCTGCAGCCAAGTCTCTGGCCGTTGCTCTCCACCGTCACGATATCAAACTCGTGTATGGCGGAGGAACGACTGGCATCATGGGAGCCATCGCAAGCACACTGGTGCAGCTCTCCGGTCCAAGTGCGGTCCATGGCATCATCCCTGCTGCACTTGTCAAGTACGAGGAGAGTACGACACCAAGACGAGCCGACCCGTTTGCGTTTGGAACGCGGACTGTTGTGAGGGACATGCATACCCGCAAGAGGCTCATGGTCGCGGCCGTTCTCGATGGTGCTCCAGGAAGCGGCTTCGTCGCCATGAGCGGCGGATATGGCACCATGGAAGAGCTGCTCGAGATGATAACGTGGTACCAGCTGGGCATCCACAAACGCGCTATCTGTTTATTCAGCGTGGGGGACTTCTACAAGGGGCTGCTGCACTGGATTGATCAAGTTGGACGGGAAGGGTTTATTGGCCCGAGGGATGCTGGGATTTTGAGGGTGGCAACATCGGCAGATGAAGTTGTCAGCCGTCTCAGCGACAAGCACCATGATTACTCACCATGTGGTGAGCTAGAGTGGATTTAGTTTACGTTGCCGGAATACATATTGTAATACATGCAGCTTCTCAGCACTAGGCACGGAGCTGCACACTTGTGAGCACCAAGTCTTGGACTAGCAAGCAGGAGACCTCATGAACTGTTGAAACCGAATTGTGCTCGTTTATTGTTATGCTAGTGGGTTTAGGTGGTATTTGTTAAACCGAATTGTGTTGTTGATTGCTCTGCTAATGGATTTGCGCGGCTTTTTCTGATTTTATACTGCGCTAATCCCTTTTAAGACTAGATATATTAGATAACTTTGCTTACTTAGGTAATAAGGTACTTTTCCTATATTTAAAGTACTAAATATACTTTAGCAGGTTTAATATTTATTATTCTACTAATATATATAATAAGTAAGCAGGATAAATAAGTAAGTAAGATAAAAATCCCTTACCTTTTTCTTTTTTATAACTAAGAT